>JAMQGT020011993.1:0-99964 GCA_024447675.2 Pterophyllum scalare
GTGTATATGCCCTCCTGCTTCGTTCATTACGTATTGCTTATGGTTTTCTCTGCTACATGTTGCTTGTAGCTGACATTGAAAAGCTTGGGTTTTTCTGCTTTGTTGACGGATCCAACATGACAGACCTCATTTTTCTTCCCCTCTCTACCTTTCTCTGTGCAGGTTCTTTGACTTTGGGTCTGGTCCGGCAGTGCCAGACCATCCATGGCCGAGATCGGACCTGCACCCCCCCACGACTCCCGGGAGAATGGATCACTGTGCTCCTCTTCATCATCCTGGGCATCATCTCCCTTACAGTCACCTGCGGTCTGGTTGTGATGTCACACTGGCACAGGGAAGCTAGCAGATATGCCCGATGGATCGCCTTCACAGGGAGTACGTATTCACTGCCACATTCTGCCCTCAAGCAGAAAATCTCAGTCAGTCTTCTGCGGTTTCATCCACGAGTGTGGCTTCGGGATGTGTTTACAAGCCTGTGGTTATTGACAGCGGGGATTCTTTAAGTGCTTTCTATCTTTCTGCAAATAACTGGCTTATGTGCTCCAGCTAAACTGGAACTCGCTGAGATTTACAGTGCAGCTGTGTGCTAACGTAACCCTGATTTTTGGATGTAAAGTACCAAACCAGGGTCATAAAATTAAAAGCATGCAGCTTGAGATAAAACCAGTTATTAAAAACAAACCCCACTATGAAATAAACTTAGGTTACCTCAGTGTCAACTTTTGTTTTTTTGATTTTAGGGAAGCTGGTAATTATGAATACATTAAAAAAAATTACGAGTTCTATTTGATGACAGATAATTCTTATTTTCTCAGAAAAGAGCCACAATTAGTTTGAGAGTCTTATATTGCTTTAAATAGAAAACAATATGCAGGTTCTAATGCGAAGACAAGACATAGTTGGTGAATCAGTGTTTTGGTAAATGGACTGGTAAGTTTTATCTCTTTGAACAGTTAAGCTCCCTGTTTGGTCATTTATACATGTACTTTTAAAAACTTTATCCATTGAATTTAAGATGGGTTACCACTGTTGCCTCAGAGCCAGAACATCCTGCCTTCGAATTCATTGGCCAGCTGGGGTCCGCCTGTGTGCGCGACCAAATTTATTGTGACTGTGTGCAATGAACTTGTGATGTTGTTGTCTTTGGTGCATGAAGACGGCAATAAAATGGCAATAAGACGGAGTTGGTCCGAAACAATTTGCGATCAAATGGGGTTAAGTTGAGTTTTGCGTGCAATCTGTTTATGATCGTGATAAACTGTGGAAATCACAGAAATTCACATTTACTACTTTAACTACTGCTTCCTCCACAAATAGTGATGTAGTTGCTGTCAGACGGCAACCTTTTATATAGAAATATGTAACTGGAATACATCCAGTTGGCAACTAGCTGAGTTGAATACCTTATTGCAACATCACAGACAAGTTGCGCTCATCGGCGCAAACTGATGTAGACTAACTGCAACATGTTGGTATACTGTCTGCATTTATAAATGAGTCGCAAATATTTGCAAACCTTCATCAATCTGTCAGAGTGATTGCAGTCAGTCTGCGATTGTTTGGAGACAGGTGGCCTTGCACCGGGTGACTTGTGTAATTATCTTTTGATTGAAAGTGGTCATCCAGAGGTTGAGATTAATGCACACTCCAACCTCCGGGCAACCAGTTGGTCGCCCCAGTTGCTTGCAATAGGTCTCCAACAGCAAAAAAAATTCAATGCCATCACTAGACAACCACCAATATTTCCTAGAGTCAGAGGTTGCTGTCCTTTTCTTACTTTAGTATGATTGAGCTATTACCCTGCAACAGACTGGTGAACCTGTCCAGTGTACTCTGCCTTTGGCCACATGACAGCTGGGATAGACTCCAGTCCCCACTGTGACCCTGAAGAAAATGGATGGATGGAGTTTTTTTTAGACATTATTAAAAAAAAAGTTAATATATTTAAGTTTACATTGCAGCTGCAGAAATAGCCCGGTTAGCCATCACTGATACTGATGTCTCCTCTCTCCTGTTATTTTCTCATCACAGTGATCCTGTTCTGTATGGCTGCGTTCATCTTTCCGATCGGATTCTACATCAACGAGGTTGGAGGACAGCCATATAAGCTGCCCAACAACACAGTGGTGGGCTCCTCCTACGTACTCTTCATTCTGTCCATATTCTTCACCATAGTGGGACTGCTGTTTGCCGGGAAGGTGTGCTTGCCCGGCTGACGAACCCCCCGTCCTCGTTTCGAATGCATAAAGGAACGCCACCACTGGAAGCAAATTTTGATAGAATGAACTCTTCTGCGGCAGCGTTGGAAGTGTTGTTGAAAACTGAGAGGCACCTGTCTTTCCCCTCGCGGATGAATTGTCGCAAAGCTCATAACTGGAGCCAAAACCACTGCGGTCCATCTGCCCACATGTTTGTTCAGAGACTGAGCAGGTGCAGAGAGCTCTGAAATGGCCCTCGTCGTCTTCCTTCCTGAACAGTGAGCGAGACAGTGAACAGATCCTGGATTATAAAATGACAAAAGTAACATCTGTGCTTTTGAGGGATTTAAGGGGGCATTAAGAATGTCTGAGCTCCTAAGAATTCATGACAGATGACAGACAGCCGCTGTTCTCCTCTGAAATATCAATGAAGATTTGCACACTGATGGTATTTTGACGCGTCAGGCCTGATGATAGCCTGAACATATGATATTGGCCAGTCAACCCCAATCATGGTGGTCATTCTTATCCAAACACTGCTGCAAATAACAAAGTTGCATTACTTTATTTATATGACCTATTTGGATTGTTTTTAAACGGCCAGCTTCCCTGCCATTGCTCTGCGGATCATATTGCCTTAAAGTTGGTTTGGTGTAATGGGACAAATATGAAATTCAAGATACATTAAGTCATAAAAATGCTACTTTTAAGTGGAATGTAAAATGGGTTAATGGCAGCAGCTGCCTCAGGTTTGTAAAGGTTCACTCTGTGAAATGTGTAGATTTCATTGTGTGGGCTGTACTGAAGGAAGAGGAAGAGATTTTTTGGGCTTATCTCTCAACAGTGTGAATCAACAGCGAGCAGCAGAGGAAAAGATTTTTGTTAGTTAAACGCAGTACAAATTATTGAGTCAGTGACTTGTTTAATTCAGTTGTAATGCCGATGTGAAGAGACAGCGTGTTTGTGCCATTTTTTTAGAAGCACTGATGTCTGTAAATGTACATGGAAGATGTTGTCGCATTAAAAATAAGACATTGGAATACCCATTTCCTTCTTCTTTCATGCTTTTTTTTTTTTTTATAATAATGCTGTGTGCATTTACAGGGTCCAAACCAGGAGGAGAGACACACAGTTCCAGCAGCAGTAAGAGGAATCAAAGGTCACACTCGCATATCTAACCAATCAGTGCTTTTAGGCACGCAGACATGGACGACCTGCTTTGTTCAGACTGAGCATCAGAACGGGAAAGAAAGATGATTTACGTGACTTTGAATGTAGCACGATTGTTGGTGCCAGAGGGGGTGGTCTTGAGTATTTCAGAAACTGCTGATCTACTGGGGTTTTCCAACACAGCCGTCTCTAGGGTTTACAGGGAGTGGCCTGAAAAAGAGAAAATATCCACTAAGCGGCAGTTCTCTGGGTGAAAATGCCTCATTGATATCGGAGGAGAGTGGCCGAACTGCTTCAAGCGGATAAAAAAGCAACCGTAACTCAAATAACCACTCGTTACAACCAAGGTACGCAGAAGAGCATGTCTGAATACACAATTCAGTTCAATTCTATTCTAGTCATATAGCACCACTTCAAAACAACAGTTGCCTCAAGGTGCTTTATATTGTAAGGTAAAGACCCGACAATAATAGAGAGAAAACCCCAACAATCAGACAACCACCTGTGAGCAAGCACTTGGCAACAGTGAGGAAGAAAAACTCCCTTTTAACAGGAAGACCTCAACTACAGGTGCTGGTCATAAAATTAGAATATCATGAAAAGGTTTATTTCAGTAATTCCATTCAAAAAGTGAAACTTGTATATTATATTCATTCATTACACATAGATATGATATATTTCTCATGTTTATTATTTTTTTATTTTGATGTTTATAACTGACAACTAATGAAAACCCCAAATTCAGTATCTCAGAAAATTAGAATATTACTTAAGACCAATACAAAAAAAGGATTTATAGAAATGTTGGCCAACTGAAAAGCATGAACATGAAAAGTATGAGCATGTGCAGCACTCAGTACTTAGTTGGGGCTCCTTTTGCCTGGATTATTGCAGCAATGCAGCAAATAGGCATTTTCAAAAAGAAAAGTTTTAAGCCTAAATCTTAAAAATAGAGAGGGTGTCTGTCTCCCAAATCCAAACTGGGAGCTGGAGCTATGGAAAAGGGCCATGAAAGCTGAAGGCTCTGCCTCCCATTCTACTTTAAATACCTGAGGAACCAAGAGTCAGCCCTGTCAGTACTCTCGCTGCAGCATTGTGGATCAATTAAAGGCTTTTCAGGGAGCTTCTAGGACAGCCTGATAGAAATGAATTCCAATAATTTAGCCTAGAAATAATAAATACATGAATTCGTTTTTCAGCATCACTCTGAGACAATAACCTTATCGAACCTTGCTACAGCAGCAGGAGATCACACCACACCACTCTTGTCAGCTTAGAGCAGGGAACTGAGGCTACAATTCACACAGACTCACAAAAATTGGACAATAGAAGAGTGGGGAAAAAAGTTATCGGGTATGTTTAGTCTCATTTTCTGCTGTGACACTCAGATGATAGGCATTAAACCATCCTGCCTTGTATCAACAGTTCAGACGTTTAACTCCAGAATACTTTGGTATACAGAGGATTTCATGGTGCCCAGGTCCTGCAGCTGCGGAACAAGCCCAAATCATCACCCCTCCACACAGCTGGTATGAGGTGTTTGTGCTGCTTTGCTGTGTTTGGTTTTCTCCAAACGTGGCGGTGGGCGTTATGGCCAAACATCTCCACCTCACTGTGTTAAAACACACGTGAATGCTCCAGACCAGCAAACTGCAAAAACATCTGCTTTTATAGAGGCGCTCACACTCACCGATGATAAATAAATCAAGTGTATTTGATACTTCTTACCCTCTGAATTCCTGTGGGAACAGGACTGCATAGAGTCACATGACCGTAGTTTTCTAGCCCCTCTGTTTCAAAGGAAACCTAAAAATGCTAACAGACACGTTTTTCCTCCACTTCACAACTCATCTTATTTGTTGGTAATAATAACAGCAATAAAAGGAAACAGATTCAATTATTTTTGCTCATAATTTCACAAATGTAAAATTAAAGCAACAACTAATCATAATTAATGGTCCACTGCAGAGCAGTCGAATATGTTAAATTATTTAAACTCATTAGCAATGCTCACATACTAAAATACTTGACACAGTTTATCTTAACGTGGCTCCTTACTTGTTTTTTGTGGGTTAAAAACTGCTCCAAAATGACTCTTTTAATTGTAAAGGTTGTCGTCTGAGTGTGTCTACTTTATTTTGCATGTGTGCAATTTTACACTGGCATGAGATCAACTATGCAACAAACTTTACATTTGACTTAAAGCAATTTGTTACCAAGATTCTAAAAGAACATGAGAAACATCACAGCAAATGCAAAAAAAAAAAAAAAAGTAACTAATGTAGCACAGCGTTAAACAATACACAACACTCACCCAAAAAAAGGCTATTTCAGTTTACATCAAAAAGTTGATAAAAATGGACATTGTTTATGCCAACTGCTGTGAGAATAAAGATGTATATATATATATATATATATATATATATATAACAAAGAAACTCTGGTTAAAGTAAAATTACATTATGTTAAACTGTAAGCGTGTCAGTTTAGCTTGGCTAAGGATAAATCACAACTGTAAGGACATATGCACCTACCCTGCGTATGAGGTACAAATAAAATTCCCACCACAAGAGGGCGTTATTGGTCAAATTGAAGCACAAAATCCACCCCATCACTTTGAGCAAATCACCAGAAAGTCAAAACTTTCCAGACTCAAGTAACTCAAGGAAGCTAGAGCTATGAAACAGTTCGCTGCACACCAGTTTCTGCTCTGGCCTTTGGAGTGTGTGTGTGTGTGTGACCTAAGGCAGAATCACACTTCACCATCATCCTACCTTCTCTCTCCAGTGTTCACACGCAGTGCAGTCCTCATCTAGAACACCGTAAGCCCACTGTAGAGGATCGTGTTAGGCTATGATGGGACTGCTGTGCTGCAGCTTGGCCATTTGTGCAGCTGTAAGCAGCAGTACTCCAGTGAGGAGCTCCAGGCCGTAGGAGAGCCAGGCCAGACCAAGAGACCAGCCGAAGGAGGTGCGAATGTAGGCCATACTCTCCTGCCCCACCAGCCTCTCCGTCTCTGCCAGCGCTTGGTTCGAGTAGATGATGTAGAGGCTTGCGCCGCACATAGTCAGCAGACCTGGAGGTTGGTGGAGTACACACACACACACACAGAGGAATAGGCAAGTAAGTTCAGGGCCTCCAAACTAAGCTGGACAAATGACTCAAAACTGGCCCTGCGACAGGCAGGTGACCTGTCTGGGCTGCCTCTCGCCCTATGACAGCCGGGATAGGCTCCAGGTCCCCCTGCGACCCTGAAAAGGATAAGTGGAAGAAAATGGACGGATCCAAGGGTTTTCAAAACTGCAGTTTATAAGAAGATTTTGTATTTTGTATTTTTATGGAATGAAGGAATTGTTTCTTCTTTGGTACAAAGTACTCAATCCTCCTTCCGAAGATAAGTATGAAAACAGGTTTATTAAACTCCAGAATCTATCCCTGAACTCTGAGTTGTTTAACTCTGAGACGAGAAACTGATCAGAGTTAGTTTAATCAACTCTGCGTATATTTACCCTGAGTTGAGTGCATGTGGGTGTAATGAAAGAAATCCATCATCTATAACACCATGCTTCACCATGACAACAGATAAAGAGCAAATAAAGAGCAGCGCCTCCATTTTAATCCATTGTACTGAGGAGTATAAATGCGTGTGAATGTGGACCATGCTATTTATTTTTAAAAAATGTAATGTGTAATTCTAACGAGCTTAAAAGTCAATATTTGATATGGCCACCTTTATTCTTCAACACAGCCTGTAAAGTCGAGGTCCGGGCTCTACGGCAGCCAATCCATGACTGATTGAGTTCCACTGTGTGTTTTCTATCCAGGTATGCTTTTACTGTATTGTACTGTACTGTATTGTCATGCTGAAATATGGAGATGCTGCCGGTGACAGATGCTTTCCAGATTGGTTGATCTCCAACACCACTGGCTGAAATGCAGCTCCAAACCACGACAGAGCCTCCACCGTGTTTTAGAGACAGCTGTAGACACTCACTGTCGTACCTCTCTCCTGACCTCCTCCATACATATTGGTGATAATTAATTTGGCATCCCTCAGCCTTTTCTCCCCATTTCCCTTCCTTTAGTATTGCTTCCTGACAGCCACCCTTCCACTGAGAGCATTCCTAATGAGGCTTCAGTGAACAGCAGATCAGCTGAAGGTCGAGGTGCATCTCTCAGGTTACATTTTTTTTTTGTTTTTCTTAAGGACTTTACTTAAGGATACTGTTCATCTGCTGTAGATACTTTTTAGGCCTGCCACTTCTTCTTTTGTCTGCCACTTGTCCAGTTTCCTCACTAGCTAGCACTCTGGGAATCACCTTGTTGGTGCAGAAATACTATTTGGCTTTTTATGCCTGTCAAACTTTGGCGTTTGGCTTAAATTCAACTAAAAAAAAAATGGGAACAAATTATGTTCAAGCGGTCTTGAGAAAAATTGCTCAAGACCACTTTGAAAAAAAAAATTACAGGAAAGGCTGGCTTCTTGGAAGCAAAACAAAAAAGCTTCATACAGATTTATTTAAAGAGTGTCTGCTACAGCAGCGTACACCTAATGTTTCAGTGCAGGGGGAACTGGCTGACAGCATCGCAGCCGCCTTAATGTCCACAGAGTCACAGAATTCGAATGATGTGGCCTGTGTATAATAAACTCGCAATGTCTCTGCCATTAAACTCATTAGAAAAGCGGTCATGTTAAAATCTAACTGGGTTTTCAGCGTTTATTAAGAAGTAAATCACTGCAAAGCAAATATGTGCTCTGACATCAGCTGTATGAATTAGGAAATGAAATAGAGGGTCAGGCAGAAGCTTCAGGTGAAGCAGGATGAGGAGGAGACGGTGCTTTTTTTGGAGGGGGAAAAAAAACAAACAAACAAACCTGCCAGAACAGGTCAGGCTCAAGTCTTTTTGCTCAGTTACTGGCTTGGGTTTAAGTTAGCTCGAAAACCTAGCGTTGCCCCTTCATCACAAAGTTTAACAAACTCCGTTCTCACCAAACCTGCTTCCTGAATCGGGGCCCTGGGGGGAAGTAGATAAAGAATATCCTTATTTGGACCTGCAAAGAGTTTGGCCCCAGCGTTAGAAGTGGCAATAAATTATACACCCTGTTGAGGAGGATAACATTTTAGAAGAAACACCTGCACAAGCTGGCGTCGTACTCCGCCAATTCTAAAGCGGAAATTTGTTCCAGTCAGAGCCGAGGACAGCAACATCAAACCACTCATGAAGCTGCCCAGAATCTCATATTATAAAACACGGCAACAGCACTGACGCATGGGCTGTCTGCTATTCTAGTCATCAGAGACTAGACTAAGACACACACACACACAGGCCACACAAGTTACACAGTGTTGCTATTGGAAACCCTTTTAATTCTGACAGCTTGCTACTGGTTTTAAGGGGATGCAAATGAAGCTACCCAGGGCGGGACTAATAAAGATTTTATTACAATTACACCCAAAGGTGCAACAAACTAGGAATATGATGAGGGAACTGCATCTGATGCCTCATTTCGATGCACTTTGCCAAGAAACAAATAGAGACGCAGCCGGGAAATGACTGAAGCACAGCGCACACAGGAAGCACAACTTTACCATAACAGAGATAAGACAGCCAAGAAGTGGGATAATGTTTGAGAACAGTCATGTAATCAGTTTTGGTAATTGAGCAGATAGATTAAATCTGCTGTAGATAGTTTTTAGGCCCGCAGCGTCTTCTTTTGTCTTCCACTCATCCAGTTTCTTCAGTTGTTCTTTTAAGGCACACTGCACGCCGGGCTAATATGCTAAGCTTTGGCTAATAAGTCTTTGGGAATCACTGCAAACCCACTGATGATGCATTCTGTAAATACTCTCGTACTAAATGTTAATTAAACCCTTGCAGCTTAATCAGGAGCAGCAGAGCACCGAACAACAGAGCAGAGCGGCAAAGCCAAAGGAGCCAGAAATGCTCCGCTTGGAGGCTCGGATCTTTTAAAAGTCGGACAGTCAACAAGTCTGCAAAATGACTCCGGGCTAATTCAAGCCTTTATTTCATTCCACACTTAACCATGTGCTCCTTATTAAAGTGAGACTATAAAGGGTCTAAGTATGGGTTTGTCTATCACAAGGTCCTTTTTATGGAGGTCATAAGGTGTTGGCAGAAGAGCGCCCAAGAGATCCAGAAGCTCAGGCGCTACGTTTTTGTGGACAAGAATAACTGCATTTCTGGAAATAGTCAGATTAAAAGAATGTCATTAACAGTAATCTAACTATCTCAAATGTGCAGGGCTTCTGAACTGCTAAACTAATTATCACAGTGAGTCCCTGGTGCGTGGCATCCTAACACTTTCTGTTTTAGCTGTGATCTGAATGCCACTATTATTACAGCTTCCTGTTTTTATTTTTATTTTATTTCTTCGCCGGTTTATTCTGCTACTTTTGGCCACAGATTCAATGCACACCAAAAGAAACAACTCTGCAGTCTGTAACTGTTTAATTCAAAAGTCAAATGAGTAATTCAGCTCTAACTGAGTTATTCTTACTCAGATCATGTTCTGAATTTGGAGCAGATAACCAGGTTCAACATTTTACATGGCAGCGGCAGCATTTTGAAAATTATCTTCATCTCGTTTGTCTCTTTCAAAACTGGGGGGCCGGTTTTGACCAAAAAAAAGTGTTAAAAGAGGCAGTCTAATCTTTAATCGGTGTATTACAAACATTCACTGGCAACTTGGTTATTCAATGCAAATGTTTAATCAGCCAGTTGTCTAAAAGCCACAGCACTACCTGATTATTGTTGCTGACCAAGCCCATTCCCTTTGTGAGCACATAATGGCTTCAAGCAGGATAACACACCATGTCACAAAGTCCAAATCATCTTAAACTGATTTCTCGAACATAAGAATGAGCTCACTGTCCTCAAATGGCCTCCAGAGTCACCACATCTCCATCTGATAGAGCACCTTTGGGATGTGGCGGGCGTTCGGCCGACAAATCTGCAGCTACTGTGTGACGCCGTCGAGTCAGCAGGGACCAAAATCTGTGAAGAATGCTTCCAGCACCTTGTTGGATCTGTGCCCTGAAGAATTGGGGGCAGTTCTGGAGGCAAAAAGGGGGTCCAACCTAGTACTAGCAAGGTGTACCTAATAAAGTGGCTGTGAGTGTATGCAGATGCTGAGACACACTGTAACAAACAATAAATGATGCACCATTAATAATCACAAAGTCAATAAAAACAGTTCCTCGAGCAACGCTGTGATCTTTTAAAGGTCTGTTTCTGTGGCTAATTTTGTGTCAAGTTTTGCTTAAAAGTATTTCAGGTTGAAGTTTTAAAAAACACAGCAGCGTCATCAACATATGGTCACGTGTAGTTTGACGTCATTCTACAGCCCAATTGATTTTTTTTTTCATAAATGAATGAAAACTTTTCTATAAACTGAATTTACTGCGCAATATGGTGAAAATGAAATGAATGAAAAACACAAAATTAATAACTACAATAAAAAAAATTCTGGTGGAATGTATGGAATTCCTAAAAAAAAAAAAACTTTATATTTGTAGCCTATTTACTTGTACCACCTATGTTTGATAGTCGGTATTTGTAATATTTCTGTATCCTGACTGACTCGTGTGCATATTGCTTTGGTGTCTTTATTGAATAGATGGTAACACATTTCTGCTGATGCACTAAAACCCTCAGCAACTGTTTTCCCTTTCCAGAGCCTTCATAAAGCACAATTCAATACTGAGAGCTGGACATCTGGACCTGACCTTCGCCCTGCACTGCAGCCGAGGTTAAACAGACCCGAGCTAAGTAAATGAAGTGAACCCGAACTTACTGCAGATAAAGAAGTACGATGCCGTGCCGGTGAGGAGGACCGGGCTCCGAGCCAGCGAGCTGACCAATCCACAGATGCCCCCAAAGAGCAGCAGAACCAGACTGAGAGGAAGCATCACCACTATCGCACTGTGCATGTCTGGGCATAAACAGATGGATTATGGGGCATCAGTGAAGTTATGGCCGACTTGACAGTGAAAGTTCATTAGCAGAAAATCTGGCGGTGCTTCATAAAAGCTGGACGTGGACTCACTCAGCATGCGCAGCTCAGTGTCAGATAATCTGGAGTAGTCAGCTGTGAACGAGTCAATGGAGTCCGTGTTCATCTTCCCACCTGAATGTTACATTTAACAGCGGGAAACAAGCGCAGGCGCTCCGTTAACGGTGAGGTTATTAAAACAGCTTGGCTGAGTGCTGGAGTCTCAGACAGTTCGAGGCAAAGTTAAGGGAAAGCAGCAGCCTACCTTCGTTGATGCTCCACAGTCCTGAGTGGGAGCTCAGGTCCTCAAAGTCGCTGATGTTCATGGGTTTCATTTCTATAATGTACCAATAGTCGGTTCCGAGGGAAGTGGCCAAAAAGGCGAAGCTCAGGATCCCGCAGATGCCGGCTGCGATCACGAAAGCGCCAAACGATACCTTCATCCTGCACATTTTACTGTTTAAGACACGCGTAAACCCGATGGCTTCAGCTCATGCGTAACGGAGGTCTCCTGGTGTTGATTCAGTCTCCGGCGTGTTTACGCGCCCATCGCCGCAGGCAAAAATAATCAGAAAATCTACAATAATAGTAATAAAAAAAATAATAAATTCCACCCCAGCAATCAAATTCTTAAGAACAAAGGTGGATATTAACTTCTCTTTTCCATGAATGAATAAAGTCACACAGCAGCAGAGATAACAGCCTGCCTGAACAGCAGCAGCTTCTGCCTGGGAGGGACTCGGATTCACACTGAAACGCACACATTTACGCAAAACACGGAGGGAGCAAATAATAGAGAATTAAGAGGCTGCATTTCCTCAGGGTTGGGTTGCTGTATGAGAAACCTAGAAATGTGTTAGGTTCATAAAAAAAAAATCCAACTACCAGAGAGGCTCAATAAGTGGTATTTATATAAAATCTTATAAATAAACCCAGACCTTTCAAGTGTAGGATTTATGCAGCTCTCTAGTAGATTAAAATTAACACCAAGAATGAATGAATGAATGTGGTAAAGACATAAAAGTTTATTAAAAACAAAACATAAAAAGATAACATATACATCAACACAAGGATGGCATGAAGGCACACAAAGGAAACATGAAAAATTAGTGAATAACGAGTCAGTCATTTGACAGCTACAATTATTCTCTCTCTCTCTACACACACACACACACACACACAATGCTCATGTCATTCATCTGAACGTGTTGTTGTGTCACTCTTCTCCCATGGCCGTCTTGACGATATCTGCTCGCCTCAGTTTGGCTGCCTCTTCAAACTTGGTGATGTTCTCGTTACAAGATTTGTTCTGTGAGCAAAGGAGAGCAACTGCAGATCAGTATAAAGGCCACAGAAATCATCATCAGACATTATTCTAGTCAGGAAAGTGATCTACTTAAACATGTCAGGGGGAGAAAAGTTAAAAAGACTAACAGTTTGACTGGTTTAATTGTGCGTCATACAAGTCGACACAAGTAACTGTTTGCTACAAAGAACGTACAAGGATGAACTTGTGCTTCTCCTTCTGCAGTTTGAAGAATTCCTCCACAGTCAGCTCTTCCACCTTTTTCTTCAGGGCGATGAAGTGGCAGGAGGGCGAATGAGATTTGTGCTCCTTTCTGGCAAACACAAGAGAGGGATGAGGAAGAACGGGCAAACATTTAGCGTGAAGTGCTGAAAGCACGCAGGCACAGAGACTCCAAAACAATGTAACTGAAACATGAAAGTCCTGTGAATTATGACAGTAAGTGCCAAAACAGGATTAAAAAAAAAAAAAATCCACTGGAGAGGGACCAGTGGTCACAAGTAAACTCACACGCTAAAGGAAAGGCTGATGGGAGTAAATCGCTATTACTGGAGAAAGGAAGAAAAAAAAATATATATATATCACTAAGCCTCAAACTACCTTTTCCTCGACTATTTTAACTAGTAGAGCATGCTGGCCATTTTGTCCATTATTTGTGTCACCAGATCTCCAACAAGCATGATTTTGTGACCAGTGAGCGGAAAACTGGGAAATAACCTGGGGCCAGGACAGATTATTCCGAGCTGCCATAAAAGTTCATCAAGAATCATTTGGCAATAACTTTGACAGCCACTTGGCAGCATTCCTGAAGTTTGGGAAAATAATACTGATGATGTACTGAAGACATTTATTAACTGATTTATTTATGACTTTTAAAACCAAGAACAACTTAAACGGCTGGGAGAAATTAAGCTGTACAAATCTTGGGCAGTTATTTTTTTTTATTTCTGACAGACGAGCCCAGTAATGCGATGTGTGATCTTACTGTGGGTCATCCTCCGGCTCCCAGCCCTCCAGCTCTTTGAGGCAAAAGAAACACATGGCGATGTCTGGGCTGTTCTCTGAAGGTGTGTGAATGAAGCCAGCTTTGGCCATCTGCAGGAACAAATGAAAAAAGTCATGCTGCAAGAAAACAAAATCTAAAAACCTATTGCACTGTATTATATTCAGCTTTTGTTTAATTAATCAATATATTTATTTCTCACTTTTATTGTATTTTATTTAGATCCTAAATTATTGAGCCCCAAGTTGCATTAATATCATCTTTTATTTATTCAGCTTTTAATTTATTCTGTTTAACTGAGCTCATTCTTCTAAGTAACTTTCACTTTACTGGCTCCATTTGCTTTGTCATAGTGCATTTCATTTCATTGAGCTACACACTACACTGTATTAAGTACACCTGTTCAACTGCTTATTAACACAAATATCTAATTAACCAATCACACAGCAGCAGTTCAATGCACTTAGGCATGTAGATGTGGTCAAGATGACCTGCTAAAGTTGAACCTGAGCATCAGAATGGTGATTTAAGTAACTTTGACCATGGTATGATTATCAAATAATCAAAGCAAGGTATGCAGAAAAGCATCTCTGAATGCAGAATACATTGAACCTTGAAGCAGATGGGCTACAGTCAGCTATGAACAGGAAACCGAGGCTACAGCTCACATGGGCTCATCGATGTTGGACAAGAGAAGATTGGAAAACTGTTGCCTGATTGACGAATCTCAATTGGTGCCGTGACAGTAGGGTCAGAATTTGGCATAAAACAACATGAAAGTATGGACCTATCCTGCCTTGTATCAGCGGTTCAGGCTGCTGATGGTGATGCAATGGTATGGGTGCAAATTTTGGGCCCCTTAGCAGCAACTGAGCATCATTTGGATGCCAGAGTCTACCTGAGTATTGTTGCTGACCATGTCCATCCCTTTATGACCACTGATGGCAGCTTCCAGCGGGATAACTCGGCATTCCGCAAAGCTCAAAGAATCTCAGATTGCTTTCTTAAACATGACAATGAGCTCACTTTACTCAAATAGCCTCCATAGACATCAAATGTCAGTCTAATAGAGCACCTTTGAGATGTAGTGGAACGGCAGATTGGCGTCACAACCCGGTACTGGCAAGGTGAACCAAATAAAGTGAACGTGATTGTATATTACTGCACTGATTTAAGCATTTTTGACTGAATAAAATATTCTTTAGATGAATGAACGAGGAAAACACCAGCTACTTGCAGTTATTGTGTTGGTTTCAGCCTTTAAAGTGTGAACATTTGTTGTGAATTGAGCACGTTTAGGTTTAAGGACTACGAGCCAAAGCCAAACCGAGTAGTCATTGCTGACGGCGAGTCAGACAAACTGTATTATACTTAAATCACCCCAGGGAAACCAAAGTTTGGTTGGTTTCGTTGTTTTTTTGTCTTTAAAGGCAGCTGTTTTTGTACTGTTAGCATGTCAACAGGAAGGCTCTGCTCACCGTCTCTCAAGGCAACTGTTTCAAATGTTAACTCACGTTTTCCGGCGTGCACTGGCAGTCTTCGTCGAAAGGCCACCCCTCAAAAGTTTTTAACCTATTCTCAAAGAAATACATTTTAATATCCTCTTCATTGTATGGGTCCATTATATCTAGCTGCTGTCGCCCGAACCTGTTAGCTACTACCTTAAAAACCAAGCTACGGGGCCTTTTCAAATTTCGGCGTCTCTCCACTTCCACTGTTCTGATTGGTGGCCGAAGGTCGCCTATCTTCTTCGTCTGTGCAGTATGAGCACAAGCGCGCCACCAAGTGTTCTTGACGAAGAGAGCAAATCATTCAAATTATCAGAGAGATGTGCCCAAACTACGATTACATTTTTACTCAACCGTAGTTTAAAATAATAATAATAATAATAATAAAGTCACATTACTACCATTCTATTCCATCCTCCGTGAGCACGAGTCAACTTAAAACTCCAGCATCCGTTGTCCTAGCTTCTAACTTCCGCTCTTTTCTCGTGGGTAATGTAGTTCGTTACGTTTATTGGTCAAAAACGCAACGCGCGGAACTTTGTGAGAGTGGGACGTCCTCTGTCAACAACCGGTTCACACAACCTCCCAAGCGTTCACGTTAGCGTCCCTCCGTGAGCTGAGAGTACCAGCAGTGGCTTCCTCTTCTTCTTCTCCCGGGTCGTGGTTATGGAGGGACGGTGTGCTGTCGAGACTTGGGCACAGTTAGGGTTTTCGGGAGGATCTAGTAAAATAAAGATCCTCTGCGGTTTTGGAGCAGATGTTTTCATCTGCACTGGCACCGAAGAGATCTATGTCTTCAGTAAACGTGAGAGAAAAGTCAAGGCAAGTATCCGGTTTACGTGGATCGGACACAAGCTGCATTGCGGGGCATCCCTCTGGGTTAATCGTACTGTGTTGCTTTATATTGTGCTGTTTGCAGGCTGTCCTCCAGTTACCTGGTCCTGTTAGTGACCTGGTTGGAAACCACGACAAGCAGCTAATCTATGTTGCATGTAGGAGTGGAGTTTACTGTGTCAACTTACAGTTTCTGCTTCACAGGTATGAGCCTTCATAGTTAGATTTTGATAAACATTTTCTAATTTGTGCTGCAAAACTGTCCACGTGTTATTAAAATCATTGTCAGATGTAATGCATGTAGTATGACTTTTCACCTCTGCAGGGATCAAAGCTCTCAAGCCAATACATCCTCCAGTCCAGCTGAGCTGAAAATCTCCCCTGAGCTTCTTGTCATTGGAACAGATGGAGTGTCATCTCTGCTCCTCGTTGGCTCTGTGCTCCTGACCCTTTGCCAGAGAGACACTTCCTGGCTGTTGACTTTGTACAAAACACCAATGCAAACAGTGCCCAGCAGCTACGAGGAGTTCGGTTCGTTCAGTCTGCCACTGATCTCAGCTGTCGATAGTGGCGACGCCGAGTCAAAGAGAGGACCGAGAAGGAGTTCTGTGCTGATTTGCATACATTCTGGTGATGTGGCGGCACCGTCTTCCTCCCCACCCTCGGTGAAGTCAACTGCAGCTCAAGACCACTTCCACCTGGAGCCTCTCCTCTTCAAACTGTTGTTCGGAGTCGAAGCTGCCCTCGCCAAATCCCCGGTTATCCTTTGCGGCCTGCCGGATGGGCGGCTGTGCTTCCTCCCTCTGCGTCTCCCGGGATCGCGCCTTCGAGTTCTGCACAGCCTCGAGCAGTCGGTCTGTTTTGTTGGAGCATCTGTTGTCACGGAAACGGGTCACTCGCAGTGCTTGGTTGCTGCGGGTGAACGAGGCAGAGTGGTCCTGATCAAGACTGACGAGGCAGGTGCAGAGGGAGGAAGCGTTGTGGCTGGTTTTACTGAGGGGTGCGATACCGGGGCCTGTGGTGTGCGGTTGTGTGGATAAAAGCTGTCTTTACTACAGCACTGGTTCAGATCTGCTACGGTTGGATCTGTCAGAGGGATCATCTGGGAGGGAAAGCAAAGGAATAGGGGAAGAGACATCGAGCATGACAGCGGCTGTCCTTCAAAGCCCCACCAGTTTAAATGTGTGCAGAGTCATTGCCCTAGCTGAGCCTGCATGCAACACTGCAGGTGAGCCGAACAGAGGCGCTGACTTGGAATGGATTTATTATAAATTTAGCATCAATGTGCGCTTCAGGTTAGGAAAAAGTTTCATGTGCATGCTGTCTTAAGATGCATGCGGCCAACTATAACTGGTTATAAATTGTTGTTAGATTAGTAGAAATTCTGCCATAAACTTATGTAACTCTTTTGTGTATTCTAGTTTAAACTCTAAAACAATTTTTTCAAACTCTAAAAATGGTTCCTTCATATCAGGTGACGTTCATCTGCTGGGAGTGTCCGTCAGAGGGCAGCTCCAGAGCATCAGCTTACCTGTGACGAGAGAGGATGCAGGATTGTCTAAGCTGCCGTCCACACAGGTGGGCCGCAGTGTCAGGGACCTCCTGTCTGCCATTGGGGATGTTTGTGAAAGGTATACCTGACAAACATTTGATCGGGAGTAAAAGAAAAAAATTTAAATGAAACGCAGCAGCGATTTGTAAATGTCTGTGTGGTTTTTCTTGCCTTCTTTTTGTAGAGCGTCAGTGCTGAAAATGGCCATCAAATCCAAAAACCAAATTCTGAGACATCTGAATCACGTGGTCAACATCAGTTTCCTGCTGATGTCCGACGCAAATACTGACCTTCCCGTTCAGGAGAAACCTCTCAGATGTCACGCCGAGACTAGCTGGAGCAGACTCCTTCAAAAAGACTCCTTGAACCTTGTGTGTGTCCTGCATAATTCAAGTTCTTTCGTCCTGGAACAAGGCTGGACACTGAGCGTCACCGTGTTCCCTCTGTCCCGTTCTTCCTCTGCAGAGGGGGAGAGCTCCTCCACTAATTTTTCATTCCCGTTCCACAACCTCTATCCAGGGGAAGCATTTGAAGTGTCTCTGCCTATAGCAGATGCAAGCAACGCATCCTTCCCCATGACTGTGAGCTGCTCACTCATATTCTCACTCTCAAGTCTTCTGGGAGAGGAAGAGGCGGCGAGCTTTCCAAGCTGTATCAGTTTGCCCTTGACCACACTGACAGTGGACTGGCTTCACGCCCTGCAGGTGAACAGTCCCACGACTACCCATAAGATGGCCACTGTTCAGCCCAGCAGCATCGCAGCAGATACCATCCAGACTTTTTTAAGCTCGCGCCAGCTCAGGTGTAGTGGTAGAATGGACAGAGGGGGAGAAAGTGCTACAAACCCTGAGCCTGAGAAGTATTCAGCAAGTGTACGGGTGTCATCGGAGTTCCTGAGGGATAATTTGGATACCAAAGGGCAGAGGCGAGACCTCGAAGATCTCTGCCCGTCTTTGCTTGTGTGGCTGTTGTCTGAAGATCTCGGAGGAGTGAAGATGGGATACCAAGGAGACAAGACTGCTTTGAACACCTCAGTGGTCCACGCTCGCGGTCCAAACGGAGCATCGGTGAAGCTGACAGCAAAAGAGGTGAACTGTTATCTGATATGATATAATCATACATCTGTGCGTTTTGTCTCATCGGCATCATTGCTCCTTTATTCTCCAGACAAATGTAGGGGAGGAGAGCACAGGCAAGGAGGCCACGGTAGAGGTTCAGATTGAGAGCTCGTCTATAGCAGCAGTGTGTGGCCTGCACCATGCTGTGCTGCGCCGGATACAGGTACAGAACACACTTACGAGCTCATTTTCAGGTAAATTTGGTCTGATATTTGCACATTTTGAATCTTTAGTGTTCATTTAGATTTTATTTTTTTTAAAACATAAAACTGTAAAGCTCTAGAACATATTACTGAACTTTTGTGGGACACGTGCAAAAGTGCCATTCCACCTTCCAGCCATTGGCGCTCTCTTTGAATTTGCACAAATAGAAGGAGCATAAAAATAGTGGCTCCCCGCCGTAGTGGTTCACACGTTCGCCTAACAAGAGAAAGATCCCCGCTTCGATCCCGGGAGGAGACACAGATCCCTCGGGGGCCGCGTCAGGAAGGACATCTGGCGTAAAAATCTGCCAAAAATCAAGCATGCGGAGCCACCTGCTGTGGCGACCCCGTGTGAATAAGGGAGCAGCTAAAAGTAGCTTCTTTTTTTTAAAAAAAGGGGTGTAAAAATACACTTTAATGCGAGCTGTGGACTGATACAGCATTCCGTGTGCTCTATCCCTTGACGCAGACTCTGCTGCAGAGAGCTGCGGAGAAAGCTGCCTATTCAAAGAACGTCCAGATTTTTGGATTAAGACGGGCACTGCAGCGGGCCGAGGTAGGTGGGGCTGTACTTGATGATTAATCTCGTTAATGTCAAAGCCCGGTGAGTGTTTTGTATCATTAAATACAGTAAATTATCCAGCTATTTTTCTCTTATTTGCATGTATTGAATAGCAAGACTTTAGGGCATTTTAAGGGTTGCGATGTCTGTAACTGTTACGATTAAAGGTTGCCTGTGTTTGTTTTTTTGTGTCCTCTCTGTGTTAACAGATCCAGCAAAGTCAGATCTCAGGAGCCTTTGGTGAGGTCATGTCCACAGTGCAGAGAAACCGACGGCTTCTCAGTGTTTACCAGGAACTCAGACAAAATCCTCTGCTCGTCATGTAACACCCACACAGCTGCCCTTGCTCGTCTGCTGTTGTGTAGTCTGACTTTGCTGCCAGCCCTTTTCATGGCCCAAAGTACATATAATGTGTAATAAGAGGGATTATTTTGGTAGTTCACATGGCAATAAATTCAGTGAGGTTCATATTTCTGTAAATTTGCTCCTCTTTATGTTTATTCTCCTGCGACTTTTTAGTTTCCAATTATTAATATTTCACTGCGGTTCATCGTCTCCTGATATTTCAGGCATGTAGGTGTCAGAGTCGCAAGATAATTGGCTTGATTGGCCCATTGTTTGCCTTAACTCTTCGTGGCATAGATTCAACAAGGTGCTGCAAACATCCATGTTCACATGGTAGCATCACATAGTCGCTGCATATTTGACAGCTGCACATCCATGGTGGGAATCTCCCATTCCACCACATCCCAAAGGTGCTGTGCTTGATTGAAATCTGGTGACTGTTGAGGCCATTTGAGTTCAGTGATCTCACCGTCATGTTCAGGAAACCAGTTTGAGGTGATGTGTGATTTGTGACACGGTGTGTTATGCTGCTAAAAGCAGAAGATGGGCCCACTGTGGTCATAAAGGGATGGACATGGTCAGCAACAATGCTCAGGGAGGCAGTGATGTTTAAACAATGCTCAGTTAATTGGTGCTAAGGGATCCAAAGTATACCAAGAAGATATCCCTCTGACGGTTACACCAGCCGTCTGAACCGCTGATATGAGGCAGGATGGATCCATGCTTTCATGCTGTTAATAACAAAGTTTGACCCTACCCTCCAAATATCACAGTAGCAATTGCGATTTGTCAACTAGGCAATATTTTTCCACTCTTCAATTGCCCAGTTTTGACGAGGCCCATGTGCAATGCAGCCTCAGTTACCTGTTCCTAGCTGACAGCAGTGGCATCCGGTGTGGACCTCTGCTGCTGCTGCAGCCCGTCTGCTTCGAGGATCGATGTGTTGTGCATTCCAAGATGCTCTTCTGCATACCTTGGTTGTAACGAGTGGTTACTTGAGTTGCTGCTGCATTTCTGTCAGCTTGAAGCAGTCTGGCAGTTCTCATCTGACATCAACAAGGCATTTTCGCCTGCTGCTCAGTGAATTTTTCTCTTTTTTTCAAACCGTTTTCTGTAAACCCTAGAGATGGCAGCTCTTTTTGATTCTGAAGTTTCGGAAATCCTCAGTAGGGACTGTGTGGCTGCTTAAATCACCTTTCTTCCTCATTTTGATGCTCAGTTTGAACCTCAGCAGGTCATCCAGACCATGTCTGCAGGCCTAAATGAACAGATGTACTGAATAGCATGCTTGGTTAGTGTAGGACTTGATGTCTTGTGCTTGAACATGGAATATCTGAAGACAACTGATTAAATTTTGTAATGGACTCTACATTTAAGACAAAAAAGGGGCACCATCCATTTGACTTTTAACTGACACTACAGTATAATGATTTCCGGGACTGAATCTTCCCGTGATGGATAAGCTCTCTAAACCTGGGCAGTGAGGGTTGGTGAGTTTTGTCATCAGGCTCTATGTTATGACCAAAAAAATGCAGCCTTTTCTGTTTTAAAGCTCTGACGAGCTTTTAATGCACAGACTCACGCAGTCGTTACACCGATTTCAAACAGTTTGCGTCACTTACTGCAATACAACAGGCTTCTGATGGATACAAACCACAGAATAGTAATTGAGTTTATATGAAAAGGTGACTCCTAGTCAGGATGGTTATTAATCAGTGTAATGATTATCCTGTTACAGTTTAAAGGTAAACATAATCAGTAGGCTTTGTCTTGAACACATGGATATATTTCCTTTGATCAAAGAAGCTGCTGCATGAAGCGAATAAATGCCTCTAGATTTTTTTTTATGGGTAGAGTAGATTAGCAGGATTGTGTTGGTCATGTTGTGGTGCATCACATTGCAGAGACGTGTGACTCACTGAATCCTTTTTAACTTAACAGCCATTGTCCTGTGGACATCTGGCTCAGACTCACAACTTAAGCAACGCTCTGCAGTTTATTGTCTTAGAGGTACAGCGAGCTGACTGATTACGCCATGAGCCTGTTAAGTTTCTAGGTTCAGAACTGGATTAGTGACTTATATATTCCCGAAAATGTGGGTTTGGTCACTTACAGTCACGATGAAAAGAAAGTATAACGTCTTTTAATTACAAGGTTTTATGTATCAGGACATAATAAAAATAATCTGTTTCTAAGCAGGTCTTAATATTAGATAAATAGAACTTCAGGTGAACAATAACACATGACATATTACACCGTGTCATTATTTATTTAACAAAAGCTAAGCCGAAATGCAGAAGCAGTGTGTGAAAAACTGAGTACAGCCGTATTGCTTCCACAGGAATTAAGAAGGTAAGCAGCCGACAGCTGCTGCTCAGTAAGTGTGAGCACTTCGATAAAAACAGGAAGATTTGGCAGTTTGCAGGTCTGGAGCATTCAGGTGTGTGTTAACACAGTGCCAAGGAGGGAAGATGTCAGCAATGATCTTAAAGAAGCAACTGTGTCTGGCCATTAATCTAGGCATGGTTCTAAACCATTTGAAGTCCATCAGTCTACAGTGAGAAATGTTATTCACAAGGGGAAAACATTCAAGATAGAAGTCAGTCTTCCCAGGAGTGGACGCCTGAGCAAATTCATACCAAACTCCGGCTGTGCAATGTTCAGAAAAACTGCAGCAAGTATGATTTATTTGGAAGAGAAGAACGTGGCCTCACAGCTTAGGTTTGTAAAATTGCATCCGAACAAACCGCAAGGCTTCTGGAACAATGTGTCTTAGGTAGATGAGACCAAAGTGGAGATGTTTGGCCGTAATGCACGCTTAGCAAAAACCAAACACCCCATACTGTCATGTGCAGTGGTGAAGGGGTGAGGATTCGGGCTTGCTTTGCAGCCACAGGACCTGCAAAACAAGCACGTTGCAGTCACTGAGTGGACCATGAAATCCTCTGTATACCAACGTATCACAAGTATCTCTTTACCTCAGCACAGCAGCAACTCTGCAACAGAATGGCTAAAAAAAAAGAAATGAATCGAGATGTTGGAATGACCCAGTCAAAGTCCAGACCTCAACCTGACTGAAATGCTGTGAGAGACTGTGAGTTATTGCTGCTGCAGCTGGTTCTACGAGCTACTGAATCATGGGCTGTACTTAGTTTTTCACACATTTCTTCTGCAGTTTGGCTCAGCTTCTGTTTAATAAATAAAGACACGGTGTAATATGTCACTGGACTGCTTTCAGACACAAGAATGAACACCTAAACACATAAACAGAACATGAGAATTTATTTGCTTAATATCAAGCAGAACAAAGAAACAGTGACAGCAGTCGGTAGCTCAGGAATTCTCAGCAGGACATTTTCTTTTTTTGTCAAATAACAATCGCTGTTATCAATAAAGAACCGAAGAAGATCGAGAAAGTACATTTAGGAGGAGAAAGTCAGTAAGTGACTGACCAGTGTGCCATAATTAGAGTACCAGCACTTTCTGCTGCCTTCGCAGGAATAGCAGCAGTAACACCTGCTAGCATCAAGGTGTCAGTTGTGCAGGCTGCTGGCCTCCACATGTGCACAGCAGCAGCAGCAGCATGTCCTAACTTGGGGAGGAACCCAGGTGAAATCTTTGTTTCTTAGCTGTTAAGCTCTCTCCCTATGGTGGCCAAAGTGCATCTAAAAACAGAACCAGTCTCGGCAGTTAGTACTAATTAACATCAGTAGAGCACTTGATTATACACTCACTGGCCACTTTATTAGGGCATGCCTTGTTAGTTCTAGGTTAGGACACCCTTGGACTGCCTTTATTTCTTCTTGGCATAGATTCGGCAAGGTGCTGGAAACATTCCTCAGAGATTTTGGTCCATACTGACACGACAGCGTCACACAGTTGCTGCAGATTTGTTGACTGCACTACATCCCAAAGGTGCTCTATTAAACTAAGATCTGGTGACTACAGTGAACTCATGTTCAAGGTACCAGAGATCATTTGAACTTTGTGTGCAATATCCTGCTAGAAGCAGCCATCAGAGGATGGGTGCACTGTGGTCATAAATGGGTGGGCATGGTCAGCAACAATAGTCAGGTAGCCTGTGGTGTTTAGGCTAGTACTAAGGGACCCAAAGTGTGCCAAGAAAATATCTCCCACACCATTACACCGATGGATCCATGCTTTCATGTTGCTTCTGACCCTATCTTCCAAATGTTGCAGCAGAAATCAAGACTCATGACTTCAGGCAATGTTTGTTTGTTTTTCCAGTCTTGTATTGTCTAATTTTTGGTGAGTGCTTCCAATTTATAGCCTCAGTAGGAGTGGAACACGGTGTGGTCTTCTGCTGCTATAGCCCATCTGCTTCAAGGTTCGACATGCTGAATGTTCAGAGACGCTCTTCTGCATACCTTGTTTGTAACGAGTGGTTATTTGAGTGTTTCCTTCCCATGAGCTTCTCCTCTGATCTCTGACATCAAACAAGGCATGAAATTGGTCATCGTTTTATTGACTCCTATGGCACTCACACAATGTAGTACTGCTAATTTTGTCAAGATAATGGGAAGGAATCATATTTTCAACTTTTTAGGATACTCCTAGTTCCTGTAATTTTGATAAAAGTTTTTTTTTTTTACCCCAACAAAATAATGCAAGAAAAAAAGCAAAACAAAGCCAACCCAGCACGACTCTTTCCGTTTCTTCAGGTAGCTTTAACCTTGCCATTCTAATCTCCTAATAAACTCAGACAGTAGTACCATGCATGACTTCACCCCCCTTGAGGGTGACATCACTTCTAATAATGACTAGACTACATCTGTCTCAAATGGCACCCTGAGACACTTGACTTAATGAGTGAAAGGTACCATTACATGCCCACACTACAACTTTGCTGGCTTGCTCATGTAGTACATGTTTGGAGTGGTAAAAAGGCAACAAAGATACAGATGGAAACAAAGATGATGTAATGAAAAGACATATTTATGTCATTCTAATATCTAAATCTGCCAAAAATCTTCATCTTTTTGTTCTTTAGTTTCAGAAATTAACTGTTCGTGAATACTAATTGATGTAATCCTCACTCAAAACATCAAGACTGCCTTGGCCCAATATATGCCGTATTCTCTTCGTTCACCTAGCTCTCCAAGGCTCTCTGATTACTCTTTGCAACAGGAAGGAGAAAAAAAACTGCGACTTAGAGTCACATTAAGCAGTTACTGCCAACAATGAGAAGAGCTGGGATTCAAATTTGGACAAATCTTGGTTTGTATTAATACTCCCAGAGGGCTGAGCTGCTCACACTGAGTCCATCTCCCTTCAGTGTGCCTCCCTGGTCTCCACGCAGGTATTTGCCATTCTTGCCACGGATGGCGAGGCGACCGTGCTCGAGGAGCTCCAGAGCGAAATCCTCAGGGGCCTCGCCATCTGAGCACACCAGCCCGGCACTGTTCACGTACCAGAACCGGCCATCAACACCTGCAGGGTTTAAAGTAAATACATAAAAGTCAGACAAAAATAGAAATAACTCCCCCCAAAAAAGAAGGAAATTAGAGGGAAACTAATTAACCTTGCTTTTTTCCAGTAGTGTGTTTGAGTGGATATGTCCTGACCTTTAATATGGTAGGCTCCGTTGCTGAACTGCAGAGTGAAAATGTCATAGACAGATCTGCTGGCATCCAGTGTGTTAGAGTTCCTGTGGCGGCAGATGAATCCATTCTGTCCTCTGAGGATCAGCATGGGTCGGTTTATTAGTTTCAAAGTGAACTGTTCATCACCCCCTGGCAAAAGTCAACATTGAAATGATCAGAAAAAAAAGCAACACAGGAGAGGTAAGAGCCATCTTTTCATTTACTAAAGAGTTGGGCTGAAGGGAGAGGAACTGTCTCCTACCTATGGAGTCACTGACAGCGACTAACTGGCCATTCTTCTTGGTACAGATGTATTTGCCATTGCTGGCTTTTAGTGCCACCTTGTGGCCAAGCCACTCCACTGAAAACATGGTGTTAGCTGACCTGCGGTAGAAAAGATTTCAGACTTTCGGTGCAGTTCGGTGTTGTGTATATTGTGTAAAATAAAATGAGAATTGCCAAAATTTGTAATTTGTTTAAGGTACCATGCACCCAGACCAGTTATTTATCATTATACAGTACGGAAAAAAATTATTTGATCACCTGATTAATTAGTAAGTTTGCTTATAAATTTATTTGCATGGCCCTAAGCAAAATAAGTATAACACAGCCAGAATGCTGGCTCCCACAGATTGGCTGTGTGCCCATGTGACACACGGATTACAAGCAATCAATCAATTATAGAAACGCCTGATCTCAACTTGTTATGTGTATAAAGCACGGCTGCCCACAGCATCAGTTTCTTCCATTTCAACCTCTCCACCATCATGGACAAGACCAGAGAGCTGTCAACGGACGTCAGGGACCCGACTGCAAACCTGCACAAGGCTGGAATGGGCTACAAAACCATCAGCAAGAAACTTGTTGAGAAGTTGACAACTGTCTGTGCGATTATTTGTAAGTAGAAGAATTATAAAATGATGATCAGTCACCCTCGGTTTGGTGCTCTTTGCAAGAACTTGTCTTGTGGGGTGAGGACGATCATGAGAAAAGTGGCGGATCAGCCCAAAACAACACGGGAGGAGCTTGTTGATGATCTGAAGCCAGTTTACAAGAGGACCATTGGTAACACACTACACTGTAATGGATTGAACCAAAATAGAGCTCTCTGGCATCAACTTGACCCACTGTGTTTAGAGGAAGAGAAATGCTGCACATGACCCAAGGAACACCATCCCCACAGTCAAGCACGGGGGTGGAAACATTATGCTTTGGGGCTGTTTTTCTGCTGAGGGTACAGCACGACTTCACCACATTGATGGGGCCGTGTTCTTGGATGAGAACCTCCTTCCCTCTGCCAGAACACTGAAGATGGGTCTTCCAGCATGACCCAAAACAAGGCAACAAAGGAGTGGCCAAAGAAGCAGATTACGGTCGTGGAGTGGCCTCGTCGGTCTCCAGACCTCAAGCCTATAGAACATCAGCGACTGAAAATAAGTGAGCAAACTTACAAATTCTGCAGGAGATCGAATAATAATTTCCTCCACTGTTTATGATACACCTGTTTGCTGTCTCATGAACGCATGCAACTATCCCTGTTATTTTAAACCTGCCATCATTTGTCAGTCACTTCTGCTACAAAGAATAGCATTTCTGTAATATGAAATGTGGAACTGAGACATGTAAATGATAACTGTACTCATTTTGCTCCATGCACCACATAAAATACTTCACTTACACTTCAGTTGCACTACTCTGGATGCCTCCATGAGCCACCAGAGCCCAGTAGTCCCCTTGGCTGGTGCGGAACGTGCACTTCTTGGTTTCCTTGTCAATCTCCATCTGAAACGTCTCCATGTCCGTCTCGTCTTCCTGATTGGCTGCAAGGCTCACTCCTGGGAGAGACGAAATAAATACATGCTGTCACTGTTACTTTGCTTTAAAGAAGAAAATGCGAGGTGTTTTTAGTGTTGGAGAAACACCAGGATTATAAAGGAAGTTGCATTGATTTGTTTAGCTTGGCCTAGAAAAGATTTGGTAATTACGTCTGATCCCGTTATTTTTTAAATCTCTTAAACCGCACCCTCGATCAGACATGCCGTGCTCAAATGTCTTCCTGAGGGTAAATACATTTTCAGTGATTGCAGTTCCGGATGCAGTTATGGAAAGACTATACAGGAAATTAAAAAAAATAAATAAAATACACTAATGCGGTCAATGCAGGAAGATGCTTCTTGCAGGTATTTGAGAGACAGCGCTCTCATCGTGAGGCTCTGTGTTGATTACACCGAGACCACTCAGCACCTGAACAAAAATCTCTCCTATGATTGACAAACATTTTGTTGAAACCTCTCAGAAATCAATTATCTTAGCATTTTTATTGCTTATGCGTGAAACTGCTTTGGTTGGTTTGACTTCCACGTTCAGAAGCGAACAATGCTGCTTTCTTTACTGGATTGAACCCAGCAGACGGTTTGCTTCTTGTTTATATGTGTTTTAGTTATTTCTTGATAAGCAGGCCCTGACATTGACAGTCCACGTTTTAGTGTGAATGCAGAAAGGAAGACAATTGTTTGCCACACACTGCAAGACAGCTCGCAGAGAGCTAAAGCCTAAATTAGATGCATCTCTGAGTATTCCCAGTACATTTTCCTAATCCTTTAACAACACTAATCTGCATGCCTCTTATCTCTTCCTGCTCTATTCCCTGGTCATCCTTCTCCACCTTCATCCCTTCCCCCATCTTTTCCCTGCATACCCCCTGACCCCCTCAAGCCCCACCTCCCACCATCACCCCACCTTCAGCCCCGTCGGTCTGCCCTCCTCACAGCAGGGCTCTGATATAATCAGCTTTTGAGTGCTACCCGTCCAGTCCCTCAATCGCCTCAATAAAAGAATAAAGGAAAAAACAGGAAGAGAGCAGAGGATTTTATGGCCTACACTTTGCAGGATGTGCGGATAATTACCAAACCCTCTCAAACCTCAAGCTTGAAGGAGCCACGGATGACAAAGCATAGAGAGAGCACACTTAAAATGCAAAATGCATCCATGCTGACCTTCTGTATCGTTTTACGCATCTTAAAGAACCCACAGCACAATTTAGTTCCGAATAAACTGGATCAAACTTCTCATATCATCGGGTGCAGATCTGTTAACTATTCCCAGAATGACATCTAAGAGTGCTGAGGGTGCGTTCGGTTACACTGTGGTCCTGCTCTTTGGAACAAGCTGCCTACTGACCTGAGGTCAGTTACAGCTGTGTCTACATTTAAAAAATAAAATATAACTCAAAACCTTTCTATTCTAGCAGGCCTACAGTTTTTGTGTGCGTGTGTGTGTGTGATAACTTTGTCAAGTTTGTTCTGTTCTTTTTATTGCCTTAAGACATTGTAGAGCTACATAGTTTTTTTTAAAAAGTGTTTGTATCTTCTATGTTAAGCACACTGAGTTGACGTGTAATGGAATGTGCTATATAAATAAAACTGACACTGACACTGAATTGAGAGATAGGCTAGTCTGTGGGTGCAGCAGAAAAGGTTAAAAAAAAAACACACCCTCTAACTGTGCTAAACAAGAGGAAATAAGTCATGCTAGACAAGCCCCACTAGAGGTGTCTCTGATAATACTGTGGGGCTTTGAGCTGTCTGGCATAAGAATGCCAACTTGTATGCATGCTGAATCAGCATTATTACTTATTTGCTGAGCTGTTAACCTTAGAGTTTATACAAGCCGGGTTTTGTAGTGAGCTGAAGTAATGGCTTCAATCCAAGACAAGCCCAAGGAACACAGTGATCAGTGATGCCCCCAGTAACTCTTAAGAGGACAGTACAAGTAAGTTAAATTCAAGGGCCTGACTTTGACTAACCCAAACCAGCCTGTGCAGACCCAGGAAGCTTTAACTGATGGCTGTTTGCTCAACTAATTTGAGTCACTAAACTGAAGCTCTGTTTATTGCGCTGGTGCACTTTGGAACATAACCTACTCTGAAATTATTTGTGCAATAGGCCGTACAAAAAGCTTCATTTTGGATAAGTAAAATTATATTATTTTATTTTATCACACAGGCCTAGAGACCAGTCAGTGACACCCCCCCCCCCGGCAGCCACACTGGGAAATGCAAAATACATGTTTCCTGACCGACTGTCAAAAACCTCTTTCCGATTGCTTTAGTCTTTAGCAGATCGGCAGGGCTGGAGCAGTATGGCAACCTCTAGAAACCACTCCTCAGCCGGTTGGGGAATACACATTTTTCACTTGTGACCAGTGGTTGTATCATGCCCAGTATGGTGGTCAACTCTAATGGCATGACGTCATGTGAGAAACCTCTGTACTTTGATGGTGACACTTTCTTCTGAGGGGCTGTAAAATATAAAGTTTTTGTTGCTCCAGCCTATAGTCAAAGGTTTATGAAAGTGTAACTCCCATGTGATTTAAGGTTCTTTGTGGTATTTTGCTTTAATTTCAAATCTGAGTGTAGGAGGTAGAAAAGGGGGCTGACACGTGACAAAGATGTCATGGTTACTGAGCTACTGGGATGGTTTAATCACATCTTATTCACACTCGATAAACGTGCTATCATGAGGTCTTACAACTGGTAAAATGATACATTGATCTTAAGTGCATTTGAAGCATAATTTTTAGCCCTTCTACTCTGCAGCTATGCCTGGGGGCCTATCACTCCCATTCTCTCTCATCCCGACTCAATGTCATGCTTTGTCTACCTATTCCATGTGCCCATTTCACACTAATTCAACCCAGAAATGATCCTCACACAGGGCTCAGCTGGGACCTCACAGCTGCTATCTGATAGATGAGAGAAGAGGAGACAGAGGAAGGAAAGAAGGATGAAGGAAGAGACAGAAAAGGAGAACGGGGAGGGAAAGAGATTAGATATACTGAAATCCAAGCCAGCAACCTCAGGATAAGAAGCAAGATGTTGTCATCAAACAATAAACACAGTACACATATCAGTACACTCTCTGGTGTACCTAGAGGACACACAGGTAGATTCAGTCGTGCAGTATTTTGGATCAGACCCCAGAACCAGCTCCACTTCCTGATGTTGTCTTGCAGAGCCTGCAAGTGGAGCAGGCCTAACTAATCCATCAACGATAGATGGCTCTGGCGTCAATTATTAATGGTAAGCTGATGCCACTATCCCTGTGTCCCTTTATTTTCCTCTCTCTCTAAATTCTTCATCCTTTACAAACACATTCTCCTTTTTTTTTTTACATTTCACTGCAGTTATTTTTTCTACTCATCTGTTCCTGAGCGCTGCATGCCTGAGCGTGTATACACTTCGTATGCTTTTATGTGTATTGCATTTACGTATACTTCATGCTCGAATCGTTATGCTCATGGAAAATTAGAGTCTTTAGACTGTCATCTCCTTTTCATGTTCAGGACAGAGTGGACCACTTAGACGCTGAGGAACGCAGGAAGGTGATGAGAGATTTGATGGCAGATCTGCATGACACATTAAGACATACATGCTTGTAAACTGCAGACAGGACAAAAACCAACACTTCCTTCATATGTGAACACCGGTGAATGTAAACTTAAGTGTTTGGTAAGAAGTTGATTTGATTCACTCACCTTGCACTGAAACTGTGCAAAAAAAAAAAAAATGTGATATGACCTTTCACAGCTGCATATCTTGCCAAATAGAGCATATTTACTCTGTCTTTGATTTGTCTTTCCAGTGGCACATAAGGGCTGACTGGGGCTGAGGTTAGCAGGTTAGATTAACGGGTTAGAGCGGGATTCGGTGGGGCACAAGTTTTGGCCGTCGGTAAGAGGAAGCTTGGGTTTCTGAAAGCAGACTCCCCCTCGCCCCCCACCCCCCACCCCACCTTCCAGGAACAGGGGCCAACTTCATCAATAATTCAACACACCTCATCTCACCACTCACCCCAGTAGGATGGTATGGTTGTGAGTGGGCGAGCGTCTCGGAGAAAGATAAAGCTTTAGTTTGTGCAAAACAAGTGTAGGAAGAGAAAAGAGGGAACAGAAAAAAGTATGCTGCAAAGTATCCTCTTTGTGCGTGAGAGCGAAAGCTTGTGCATGCATGTGTATAATACCGTACATATATGTGTTTAGTGCCTAACCATATTCCTCCTTTCCCTTTAACCAATCAGTTTTCACTGCTTTGGTTCCTGCTTGCAGCCCCCACTGCTAACCAGGAACAATGAGCAGTGGGGAGATTCAATTACAGCACCCAAGCCTGAAGTAACTCAACCCTGCAGACAAGAATCTGCAGCCTGTGGATGGCTGTCATGACCAAGTATGCTGACAAGCACTGTTGGTGTATGCTAATCTGCCCCAAATCCAGTTTCAAATCAGACCAGCAAACCCGTTGGACCATCAGCAATTGAACCTCTGTGCAAGTCCCTCCTAATGCAAGTGAACTTCTGGTTACATGTAATGTGACCCTCACAATTATAGTTTTCGTAGTTTCTCTGCCGCACCGAATGAAGCCTAATGTCGATGTTGATGAGGAGCAGGTGTAATCCATCAGTACAGTAGTGTGGTATCGTGCCTGCGTGCTGATCAAATAACCCCCTCCAACAGCCCTATCACAAGACTGAAGAGTAAATACATAATACAGTATCAACAGAGCATTACTCTGCAGTATATTGGTTACAAGCAGCTGTTTCAGTAAGCTCAAGGGGTAAAAGCGTGTTAACAACATTACCCAACAAAGCCAGAAGGTACATTTGAGAAGGATTGAAAAGGGATTTTCAAAAAGAGCTCTATTTGTAATAGATTATTTGGTGAAAGAAAACGAAAACAAAGGCCCTTTTTCTGAACCTTTCACAATGAGGTATCCACTATTTAAGCTAGACACCGTCTTTGGCAACATTTATTTTTAGTACATGTAAACTCTTTGCAAATTTTCCTGGCGAAGTCTGCTTTTGTTGTTCTTCCCAAAACTGATGCGCAATAAATCTGGTATTTGAATAAAATAACTTATTAGTGTAAAGGCCTAATGCTGATAAGACCAGCAGCCCTAACACAAATGACATGTTTGTCTCAGGTCTCACAGATGGGGCTGATAGTCTCCCATATCAGCCTCAGCAATCTTGTTTTCTTTGAGACACACAGCCGTGAACTGTGTTGTTGAGGCAAGTTGATGTGCAGACTACATTACCCATAATTACCATGCATCCCTTATCAGCTGTCAATTTCTCCTTCATTATGTATGTACATAAGTCAGTGTCTGTCAGCAAAAGCTCATGTGACCACTCTCGATGGCACCTAGAGGTCAGCCTTTGTCCATTTAATCAGACATGTGGGATTCTTTAGAGTACTAGCAAGCTAGCAGGGGAGCAATTTGTGGATGCATGCAAGGATTCAGGACAAAATCAGATTTGCAAGAATATCATGTCCCACTGATATGTCTGTGTTTTCATACCTTGTCTTATGGATACGTATCGCCCATTGGCTGCTGTCAGAACCACCTGTGGGTGGCTCTCCTCCAGGTCAAATAGTTCATCTTTGCCTGGCTTGGAGCACCGTCCAGACCTCAGGGTCCCCGTCGGCCCCATGGGAGACAAATACTTGCCCTCACAGTCTTTGAAGGCCAGCTTCCCACACTTCAGCTCCAACGTGTACGCCGTGGCCCTTCCACTCTCCATTAAGAGCTTTCCATCGTTGCTGAGGAACCGACTGTCACAGGTCTTTAGACAATACTTTCCTTCCTGGTAGACAAGCGTCAGGAGTGCTGCCACACCCCAGGGAATGTTCAGATCCACAGCAATTTCTCCATCCTCCATAGAGAGGTGGGCGTAACGCTTACGGGCCACAGACAGCATGTTAGCCTGGGGATGCAGAGCCAGGTGCACTGCCCACAGCTCAGCATCTGTGATCACCTGGGCAAAGCAGGACAGGTAGTCCCGAGAGCCGCCGAAGAAGCGGAGGAACTGCTCAGACTGCAGCGCCCAGCGGCCATCTGACTGAGCCACGATGAGGAAGCGGCAGTCTGAGATTGTGGCCATCTGCCTCACAGGTGACTTTGCCATCCTTGTCAGAGGCCAGGTAGCGTCCCAGGTGACTGCGTAAATAGACAACCTGGGTGTCTTGGGAGTCCTGCTCTAGAGTCCATATCTGCTTTTTCTTTAGGCTGGGAGCTGATGCATTCACCTAAGGATCATGAAACGTATCACTCTCAAATCTTAAAGATATCAATCCATAAGCAAAGCAATACCAGCAGAAATGCAAATAGATGTTATAGTTCATCACTCATATTGTCTGACATTTTTGTACCTTAAAGCCAAAGGTCTCAGCAGTAAGGTAGCGACCCTCATGATTGATTAGACCAAACTGCAGTTTCAACGGACGGTTCCCATTTGTGGGCATCTTCACCTGCAGAATTGGAAGGGTGAGAGAGAACAGAGGTAAAGGGAGAGACGGGTTAGGTATGAAGGTAATAAGAAACTTCGGGGTACATGGAGGTAATGCTGAACACAGAAATAAGGGAGGACTAGTGGGTTTTAATTGGAGCGAAGTACAAAGGTAGCTGGTGATGTCATGAGGATGATGAAATGCAAAAGTTGCAAAGGCAGGAAATCAATTCATTAAGGTACAGTATATAAAGCACTTCCAAGACCACAAATTCCTTCTACCGCCCATGGCGTCATTATACATTTTTCCAGCCACAGCCTCCTAATTTACTTACTGTGGTTTTGTGGCTTCCCCTCTGCAGTTCCTACGGCTCTAATTCCAGCTCCCAGATTTAAGAGGTTTCTTTCACCGAACGTCCTCTTGTAATTCTTTTTCTTTCACTCTTGCCGGCTCTCACTTTCGGTTGATCGGGTCTCCCGGCTCGCCTCCACTGCTGCTACTATTCTCCCTAATCAGGTTAGAGGCAGCAAAGACTTGAGTCAACCTTGATCTCTCTTCAGTCCGGTGTCAACCCCTCTTTCTCTGTAGACTAATTTTGCTGTGGACTGCTTATCTCCGCTTCTGCAGCCTACCCTCACCCTTTCTCTCTTCTGCTGAACAGTGCTCTCTTGTCCAGCTTAACTCTTGTTCTTGCATGACTTGTTATTCACCCTGAAGGCTCAATCACTTGTTCCCCCTTACTAAACTTCTCTGGGGTTTTGCATTTGCTCCTCCTTTGGCTCCTTTGCCAACTATCTTTAGATCAATCACATCAAATACTCTGACCTTCTTCTTCTTCTTCAACTTCCTCAAAGTCCAGGGATTCTGTTTTTTAAAAATCAGACACAAGTTTGATCAGCGAAGGATAACGTCCTCTGTAGTCCTACTAATTTTATGGTAGAGGATTGAAGGAGTCCTTCACTCTTTCCCCAAACATAAGCCGTCCATCACAACCGAACTCGGCAACAAAAGGTGCTCGCCTCTGTAATCTTAAGCCTCTCTCTGTCGCTTTTTCCTCCCATCCTCTCCTTCTCTCTCACCGCCTTTCTCTAACCTGCCATGTGTGTAATCCTGCCTTTCTCTGCCTCTGCACCTTATTCTGAGCTCTGCACTTCACCTCTTTCTGTGATGCATAAAGAGCAAATAGAAACAATGCAAAAATATACACACACAGTCCCGGGTAACCAGAGCACTCCCTGTGCCTTTGGGGTAGTTGCCTGAGTGCGGCTCCCCTTACCTGCCTGTGCTCGGGTTTAGTTACCCTCCTTCTCTGATTGCAAGCTCTCTGGGTCAGTCCTTATGGGAAGTATGTCTGAGAGGCAGGGGGAGTCAGACTTTACATCTGAATTTAGGAAAGGAGATGGCGGGCATTATAAAGGCAACAATAACAAGCTAATCAACATATGGGGTTTTGAATGAATGTGTGTGGGGGGGGGGCAAAAGCACCTGCATGTGTGTGTGTGTGTGTGTGCGTGCGTGCGTACATGTGTGTGTATGTGCGTGTGTGTGTGTTTGTGTGTGTAATCAAGCTTGCCAATCAGCCTATTGTAAGTCTTCTTTGCGGAGTAAACAGACGTGTCTGTTCCTGAATCCATCTAATCCTCAACCCAATCATCCCAACCTGGCTAATCTACTGGCACAACCCCTCCCCAGTCCCCTAACACACACACACACACACACACACACACACACATAAACGTACGCATACACACTACCCATTCTGCTTGTCAATGCCTATAAACACACACACACAGGTCCAATGACCCGCAGCAACATATATGTCATCTCCACACACAAACACACACACACAGAGGTCAGAGGAGGGTCTCAGGGTTCATAGTAAACACCTCCCACCTAAAGATTTACTCTTCCTGACCCAGACTTGAACTACACTAAATGTAATGAACAATGCGCACCACACACAAAATCACACACTTGCAAACACACACCCTGAAGGACATGAGTGGTGCAATTTTTCTCTTAGCCCCTTTATGATGGTAACAAGGTGCAAAGCAGAAGCCAACACCTTAGAAAGAAAAAAAAATGAACATAATTTTTAGAAAACTAAATATGAAACACGACCAAAACAAATCTTGAAATATAATATTTACTTTCTAAACCATATGTACCATACAGAACTCTGTTGCTTAAGCCCTGCCTTGTGCACACACACAGGAATGTTTGGCACAGGTTCCCCCAGTCCGATGTGAGCCCACCAAAGTCATTTTCAATATTTGAGAGTTTCTGATTCAACAACTGAGACATTAAGGTGAAAAGGCAATACCAGAGAAAATAAGTTTGCAGTTCATTTTATGAATTCTATCTGAGCGCAAGCAATTGAAAACTTGATAGTGTCTCCTTAAACACACTCAATGATGTGGATAAAAATCACTTTTTGTAGGTGTTCACCCTGTTCTTCACTGGATTGCTGGTAAAAGGTGCTGCAGCATGCATGCACGTGTATACATATTATCCTTTAAAATACCAGAAACATAACCTCACGTTTGCGTCCTTAAAATAATCATCAGACCTCGAGCCCTTCTTCCCCTTTCTTAAATTCAACCCCAAATGGGTGCACTCTACGTGCTCAAAACCACTACAGACACTGAGGGGGAGAAATGAGATAGGAGGGGGAGATGGACGCACTGCTCACCAATCAAAAAAGTCATAAACTGTTATTGTTATCAGTGCTATTATTTTCATTACTATCACTATTATCACTAGTACTGTACTTCCTCCTCATATGTATCCTATCCCACGCATCATTAGCTCACTCTCTGTGGCCCCTGGGGGCTGCGTCATCGTCTGCTGATGTACCGCCGCTCCTGCTGCTGTTGGCACGGTGATGCCTGTCCATAGCCCAACCAGATGTTTTTTCTCTTTTTTTTTCCCACCTCTTACTCTGGGACAGCGGCTGTGCCAGGTTCACCGTGGCAACCATAGGATGGTGCTTTAGAAGCCATTACAGCGATCCTCTGATGACACTCAAATAGCTATCATTACACCTCCTCCAAGGAGACACAGAAAGGGAGGGAGGGAGGGAGGGAAGAGAGAGATGAAGCAGAGAGGGACAGAGGAGAGATTAAAGGGAGGAGGCAAGGAGGGGAAGAAAGGGAGAGTGGAAAAGCAGATGAAGAACAAGGGAAAAAAAGAAGTAAGAGAGGAAAGGAAGGGAAGGGAGACAGCTGAAAGGTGAGCAGCGGGAGATGGGTTAAGGATATCGGCAAATTACACAGGCAGGCATGGATGGGAAGAGTTAAAGACATACAAGGTGCATGGAAAAGTGGAGGAGAGGGAAGAGGTGCTGGAGAGAGAGAGAGAGAGAGAGAGAGAGAATGGGGAATTCGAAATGACCGTTTCTGAGTTAACAGCCTCCAGCCTTTTTCTACCCTATTAAGTTCTATTCTGCCATTACTTGGGACTGCAGGGTGCTGCCGCATACCCCACAGTGTCCCCCCTCTTACCCATCCTACGCATGCACACAAACACAGAGTCACCCTTTTGTCAGTTTCCTTTTGTATTCATCTCCACTATTTTTTTTCCTTTTATTATTATTATCTCTAAGTCTTCTCCCCCTGACCACTCGCGTGTTCAGTTCATTTCCAGAGGTTGTGAAGTGAATGAAAGAGAGATCAACTGGATCAATCTTTAAGTCTACTGGTCGTCCTTGCTGTTGTTTGTGCAAAGGCATGCCAAAAAACAAGCCGTAAACCTGCTGCTGTGCTTTATATGGTTCTTTGCTAATGTAAATCAGCTGGTATGAGGTCCCAGTTTTCTATTAAACATTGGGGAATGTGCTCTACAGAGTAACCAGTTACCCAATTAAATGTAACTAAAGGTGCTTGATTGCTTAAATTTGGACTGCTTGGTCATGACTGAGGTATACCTGCAACTTTCTCTCTCTCTTTCAGAGATTTTGATTTATTTAAGTCCACTCTCTCCTCCAGCAGCTGAAAAATGATGAATCCGAATGGCAAAACTCCTGTTTCTTGCACTAGGTGTAAGCAAGAGCTTCAGGAACTGCTACAGAGAAAAACAGCAACTCTTCTAGTGCAAATGAACCAAATATGCTCATTCTACTTCCTGTGGAGGTTTGGGGGCTTTTTTTATTAAGTAAAATCTGCCCTCTCCATCCATGCGTCATATCAAACTACTTGTTTCCACCCATTTTTTCCACCCTGCTACTTCTCTTTGCACACACTTCTGGGATGGGCAGGTTAAAGGTCAGCTCTTCAGGGTCTGCTGTCTAAAGTGTAGGTGAGCTGCCTCTGTGATGCACTGACTGGGCATTGCATAAAGGGACAAACTTTTGGAAACAATGTTAATGTGGTGTGTCGCGTTATGCTGACAATGAGTGAGCAACAGTGTTGCTTTTTCCTCGTTATGTTAAAATGATAATAAATAACTGAATGCTCATTCTCAATTTGTGTCACCACTTCAGGCCTGCAAGTGTCTTCCCTCTAAAAGTATTTATCCAATAAGCAGTTGTGATAGGACGTTTTGATGGCTTGCATGATTAGACGTTTGTATCCTCATGCACACACTGACCTGGCATGCTCGAAATTTTAATTCCCAAAGCCACCGCCGAGAGGCGGTGTCAGCCTTCTACTTTGGCGCCTCCAAGAGAACCTTGCCTATATATTTTTTGGAGGCTACAGAAAGGGGGGGAAAAAACGAAAGGGAAGATTGATGCTTGGTTTGTCAGTGTTGGTGCCTGTGTGACTGCATGGGGTAGGAGGCAATGAAGTTCTTTTTTAAAATGGCTGCTTTTAATGTGTCTTGCTTTATGGGGGGTGGATGGAGGGGGAGCTTTATAGAAACTGAAAGGCGTCAACACGTGAAACGTTATCAACTGCAAAACATCAGCGCAATTAAAATGAAAGGGGTGGGGGCTCGGGGGGAGTATTTCCCCGGTTTCGATGATTTCCAGTCGTCACCGTACCTGCGCCTGCTCCTGTGCCCGTACAACTAGTCTTGCACATGGCATAATAAAAACAGGTTTGACCCTCAATTTTAATGCCTGAATGTGTGAATGTGGGTTATACCTCACTGGTAAGCATGCACTTCTCATGTGCTTTTAATCTCATTGGTTTTCTTGCATGCTGATTTGATTATGATCAGGGCAACACACACGCTTGAAAGGCTACAGCGCTGCTCTGGGCAGCTCCATGTGCTCCACTGTAGTATAGTATATTACCCTCGCTTTTCTTTTAAATGTGTCTGAAACGAGGCTTTGAAACAGTCCGGATTAACTGATGTATTGCGTTTCTTAAAAACAAACCGCCTCTGAATCATTCATTAATTCACATTTGGCTATTACAGTGCGGGTTTGTGTTTTATGGGCAAAGCAGCTCCTTCCTGTGTGGTAGGAAAGAGTTAATAACGATGGGCTAAACGTGATGAGTGAGGGGACTCCGTGAAAAACAGCGAGCCAATCCGCGTCAAGATTAACACCTTGTGGGGCCGTGATTGGACTAAAGCCCGCTCGTTGTCCTTTGGAACTCAACACCCACGTGGGGGCACGGACCCTCATTCGAGCATTCACTGGATGAGACCCGTCACTAAAGCCCCGCCCATCAGCGGTCTCTCGGTGTTATTGGCCAATATGCAGTAATCGACCACTCCCCCTTCCTCCCCTGCCCCTCCCTGCCTTGTTTTTCTATCCGAGAGGAAAGGAAACATCCCTCTCGCGAGCTCCGTGGGCTCGCGCGGACAACCGCGCGGCCGGCGCCGCCATCGGTTCATATTTATCAGGAGGCGCGCGAACTCAGCATAGGCACTTCGCACCGATCGTCTTCTTAAGGGCTCCAAATTGCGAAATAAAAGACGATCGCCTGATACCATATTTAACTGTATGTGGACATGGCGGGTGAGGAGTTGGTCCGTGTTACTGCCACTTTCCCCGAGACGCTGTCTGTTTCGATGTTTCCTTATCTTCAAAGCAGCCAGCCGACTCGCTCTCTCCCACGAAACTGAACATCCACCGCAACACGCACAGCCGCGCGCGCCCTTACCCGTGTTTATATGTGCGGTGACACGACCGTTAACCTTTAATAAATTAATTATATTACGAAAGATTAACAGGCAAGGAGATTTAAGTAGCTTTGGTTCGTGACTATATCTGCAATTTGCTGGGTTGGCCAACAAATAGGCTACTGGAAGCTAGTGGAGGAGAAAATGTTCAAATTTAGCCTGCAGGTAATTAAAAAAACAAAAACAATTCACAGTTAATGACAATTTTAAAAGTCATTTTAGAGATATTTAGTGTCTCCAAAGCGACCAGTCCACTGAATGTCACTATGCAAAGTGTTCAAACCCACAAAACCTGCTGGCTTCCAAAAACACTTTATTCTTCTAGTTCATTCAGCTTGTTCACAGCACAAAGTATGTAAGCATAGACCGCAGTCCCGTCGTGAAGCTGATTAGCTTTTTAAACCAGATGCCACAAGTGCAGAGGCGGATGTGACTGTGAAACTGAGTGACACCGCACACTCATGGGCTAACAACATGTCACTCACGCAGTAAAGAATAACATGCTTTGCCACCATAGTTTACAAAATGAACTACACTGCTCAAAAAAGATAAAGAGAACCCTTAAACAACACAATATAACTCCAAGTAAATCAAACTTCTGTGAAATCAAACTGTCCACTTATGAAGCAACACTGATTGACAATCAATTTCACATGCTGTCGTGCAAATGGAATAGACAACAGGTGGAAATTATTGGCAATTAGCAAGACACACTCAATAAAGGAGTGGTTCTGCAGGTGGGGCCTACAGACCACTTCTCAGTACCTATGCTTTCTGGCTGATGTTTTGGTCACTTTTGAATGTTGGTGGTGCTTTCACACTCGTGGTAGCATGAGACGGACTCTACAACCCACACAAGTGGCTCAGGTAGTGCAGCTCATCCAGGATGGCACATCAATACGAGCTGTGGCAAGAAGGTTTGCTGTGTCTGTCAGCGTAGTGTCCAGAGGCTGGAGGCGCTACCAAGAGACAGGCCAGTACACCAGGAGACGTGGAGGAGGCCGTAGGAGGGCAACAATCCAGCAGCAGGACCGCTACCTCCGCCTTTGTGCAAGGAGGAACAGGAGGAGCACTGCCAGAGCCCTGCAAAATGACCTCCAGCAGGCCACAAATGTGCATGTGTCTGTACAAACAGTTAGAAACCGACTCCATGAGGATGGTATGAGGGCCCAACTCCACAGATGGGGGTTGTGCTCACAGCCCAACACCGTGCAGGATGCTTGGCATTTGCCAGAGAACACCAGGATTGGCAAATTCGCCACTGGTGCCCTGTGCTCTTCACAGATGAAAGCAGGTTCACACTGAGCACATGTGACAGAGTCTGGAGACGTCGTGGAGAGCGATTTGCTGCCTGCAACATCCTTCAGCATGACCGGTTTGGCAGTGGGTCAGTAATGGTGTGGGGTGGCATTTCTTTGGAGGGCCGCACAGCCCTCCATGTGCTCGCCAGAGGTAGCATGACTGCCATTAGGTACCGAGATGAGATCTTCAGACCCCTTGTGAGACCATATGCTGGTGCGGTTGGCCCTGGGTTCCTCCTAATGCAGGACAATGCTAGACCTCATGTGGCTGGAGTGTGTCAGCAGTTCCTGCAAGATGAAGGCATTGAAGCTATGGACTGGCCCGCCCGTTCCCCAGACCTGAATCCGATTGAGCACATCTGGGACATCATGTCTCGCTCCATCCACCAACGTCACGTTACATCACAGACTGTCCAGAAGTTGACAGATGCTTTAGTCCAGGTCTGGGAGGAGATCCCTCAGGAGACCATCCGCCACCTCATCAGGAGCATTCCCAGGTGTTGTAGGGAGGTCATACAGGCACGTGGAGGCCACACACAATACTGAGCCTCATTTTGATGGTTTTAAGGACATTACATCAAAGTTGGATCAGCCTGTAGTGTGTTTTTACACTTTAATTTTGTGTGTGACTCTAAATCCAGGCCTCCATTGGTTAATAAATTTGATTTCCATTGATGATTTTTGTGTGATTTTGTTGTCAGCACATTCAGCTTTGTACAGAACAAAGTATTCAATGAGAATATTTTATTCATTTAGATCTAGGATGTGTTGTTTAAGTGTTTTTTTGAGCAGTGTAATAATTTACAAAATGCTGTGCTCAAAAAGGTTTAACGGGTGTCTTTGCAACTCCAGTAAGATCTGCCATCTGCTCAGCTTTGGACAGAATACAGATTTAAGGCACCTGTAGATTTGCTTCCCTTTTTCAGAACCAGAAGCTACATCCATCGACAATATATACAGTCTGCACATGTAAGCGCAGCACTTGCTGCCTGCTCGCTCTTTAATGAGGACAGGCTGCAAGAGTAATTCAGGAATTTGACCCCATCCAAGGCCATCCTGTTCACACAACCACCAGACTGCTAATTTTCTAGGCTAACCCTATTTTTCAATGTAATCTACAACATACAAAATTTTTGCACTGAACACCGACTATAGGGTAACTGTAGTTGTGATGGCAGCTTATTCCTGCTATTATGTATTTCACTGGCCATGCAGGTAAAATGACCTATTGAACTGGCCAAAGCCTTGATTATACTCATTCCTGTCATATAGTCATTCCTGTTATATTTCTTTGAAGTCTGCTGCCTGGGCTGCATGTGCAGTTGGTATATTGCCACATTAAGTATCGGCAGGATGTGTCCGTGTGGTCACAAAAAGTTGGCAGGCACATGAACCCTCGTGCATCACTTGGACCCTAGCGGACTCGTGGAAACTATAATCAGAGCTTAACTGTTGCCTATATAATGCCAGGGTCGCTGGAAAAGAAGGCCAGACCTTACTTGGCCAGACTAGCCTGTCCATGCCCGAAAAAGAAACAATTAAAGCTGGGATTATACTTTCTGCATCTGCAACCCAGCCAGTGTACTCCTAGTGCCAGCCCCAAACCCAGATAAGTGGGGAGGGTTGGGTCAGGAAGGGCATCCGGTGTAAAATCTTCGCCAAATCAAATGTGTGGATCATCAAGAATTAAATTTCCGTACTGGATCAGTAAGGGTCTAAGTTAACAATGATCGCCTCAGTGCTTTTGGCCAACGGTGGAAACTGCGCTACTGTTGGCTCAAGACAAAGCAAGAGGAAGGTGGCAAGGAGTGTTAAGAGGAGGGTAGGTGTGACAGAGGAGGATGCAAGGGACGGCCGAAAGAAGGAGAAGGAGAAGAAGTAGATGAAGACAACTTTGCGTGCACCCCTGGTGGCGGACTTCAAAGAAGTACAACAGGAACGACTACTCGGCTGTCGCGTCTCCAACTGTCCGCAATAAAGTATAATCAAGTCTTAACTTAATATTTGATTGGCCACTAAGAAACATTAAACATGATGCATATTTTACGTGAAAAAGAATGTGGCAATCCCATTCTGGTCATCATATTGTCCTTTAGCTGTAATAGTTGATCATTGCACATCCTGCTTAGTTGGCCCCTTGAAGCTGCTGGTATCTAGAAGGAGGTTTGGGGGCAGCAGTGCCGCTTTTATGAAAGATTTAAAGGAGTTTAAAGTTGTCATTGTAAAATGCGCCAGTATGAGTGGCCATCTGGGGACCCATTTTCTTTTTTAAATTAATCCCAAGCATTTTGATGTTTTTTTCTTCTCTTGATGGTGTGTCTTGGAATTTTTGAGCTTTTTGGATGCAAAGGTATTTTTTTGCAGCAGTCTGTGGGCTGAGATGAACAAATAATAGGTTGATCAGTGAACTGGTCTGTGGACTGTGAGCTGCTGCATGTTATGATGGTTTAGTTGTCAGGAGGCTGTCCTTTTGAACAATGCTTCATTTGGTTTTACGTGAGTTTTATGTGGGGTGTGTGCACAAATTATATTTTATTAATAAATGCCAACAACTAGATTAATCTTTTAGTTAAATGGAGGAACAGCAGCTTCTGGAAGTGATTAGCATTTGATACTATCTAAGGTTGTATAGCAAAGGAAATAAAAAACTAAACATCCATTTCATTTGGAACATAATCAACCTGATTTTCCAGATTTCACCCATTGGTAAAATCTAAACTTTCTAGTGAATTGCTAATAAAGCTGACCATGTTCAATTACCTGAAATCAGAAAGGATTCAGTTGGAAAAAAAAATGCATGAAGCAGTGTATAAAAAGCAAAGCACTCAGGCCACATAAGAAGCTCCCAAATGCTTTAAACTCAAATTGAATTACAAAATGGTAATTCTCCGTGCCAAAAAATCTGCAGTGCGTTTGCTCCTAAGAGTTTAAAAGCTCTGACACTGGCACGATGTCAAAATCTCATAGGAGCTGCACCGGGAGTTGTTGAATCCTAACACAATAATTGTTCTTACAGCTTGATTGAAATGATGAGGTATTCAGATTTTTACATTTTACAAGGAAGATCGATTTTTCTAAAAAAGAGAAAGAACAGAGTAGTCTTCGGGATTTCATATTTCAGAAAAATCAGGTGGTAAAATCATCCGCAGGCTAGAGAAAATTAAGTGAGCCGCAGCCTGTTTGAGGCTCATTCATCTCTAGTCAGTATCAGATGACAATGCTGCGTCACTGTTTTACCACAAGGGATCTGAACTAACGAAGCAAAGTGTCAGAACTGTGTTTGTGTGCTTTCACAGGCAGCATTTTGAGTCATGTTTCTACCCGGCTGGTGAATGTGGCTTTAACATAGCCTGGGATTTGAGATTATTGATATCAGTGGCTCCACTTATTGATTGATTCCTTCATTCATCCCTGATCAAGACCGTAACAAGTTTTCATTACCAACAAGGCTGCTTTGTTAGCTGAGTCAGAGAAGAAAGTGGTGTGTATACAGCAGCTCCCCTGCCGCGAGTCTGACATCACTGTTTTGCACGTCTGTCAGCAAAACATGTCAGCATTGGTGAAAGGAGCTGAGAAGCTCGGAGACATATCCTTCTGATAGATTGGACGAATCAGTGTTTGATTCCCCTCCCCAGGCTTTGCCATGGTCTTAACTGAATCTTGAACTTAGCTCCACGTCCTTAGCTGTATGATGCTGGGCACAGTGCATGGTGTAGGCTTATCAGAGTTAGTTTTTCCTTGAAAACTGCCTGAACTACGTGAGCAGCTCTTAGTGATATGTGGTCAGCAAGACCAAAATAAGAGAAAGGTGGAAATCTCCCTCCTTCCTTGATTGTTGCATTGGTTGTTATATATTCATTTCATACTCTGGTAATGGTTTATGTTGAAGGAAAATAAATCACCAAATACCGACACAATATATTAGTTAAATCTTTTTATGCAAACTTGCTTTAGGCATCGAAGGGCTGCTGATTTCACGAGCTTGTGTTTTCCTCGGAGCCAGACATACTCAGTGGGCCTCACAGAGCAGCTGCAGTGACTCCTTTTGGGATTTCTTCCTCTAGAGCATCCCTTACCCTTTGTCCTCCTCTTGAAATGTTGAATAATGCCGCTAACCTCAGCTCAGATTGAATCTCCTGTCAATATTCAGTTCACCTCGGAATCGAGATCAGTCAGCTTTTTCTCGCCTCATCCTATGCTGGAGTCGTGCTGTGGATTTAGCTTTCTTCTGATCCAGCAGCAGCGGGCACGGCGGCCCTCGCTGTGTGACGCCTGCAGGAGGTGAGCTGGGCCAGCGGGGAAGGAAGAGGGGGGGGTGAGGGGGAGGATACCCGCTACCCCCTTGTTGTCGTGGCGATGGTGGCCATAGTGGTGGTTGCCAGGGAGATGGCAGTTGCTTGTCTGACCCGTCCCCCTCGTGCTGTCACCGGCGTTATTGATGCACGCCGCTGCTCGGCATTGTGGGAGTGCGGGAGGGAGGGCGGAGAGGACAACGGTTAATGAGTTCAGGAGGAACAGGGACTCTCCATGCTCGCTCCCTCTCCTTTCTCTGTTATCCTCTCTCTCACTGTGTTCCCCCATCATCTCTCTCTCCTTCCCCCCTCTCTGCTCCCTCTCTCTCTCTCTCTCTTTCTCCCCTTCATTTCTCATGGGTGTCTGTCTTGTGCGAATGTGCATTAAGAATGTGGGTCTCTCATGATCCATCATGGCAAAATACACTTTCCCTCTCCTTCATGCACACACTCCATGCAAACACACACACACACACACACGTAAAATGGCATAGACAGTGCACTCACAAAAACATGCTCTCCCACACCTTTGCTCACGCACTGTAACTGACTCATTCGCAACCACTCCTTTCTCTCTCTCTCACTCTACTCTCTCACACACACACACACACACACACACACACACACACACACACACACACACACACAGAAATGCTGCCCTGCTGTTATGCCTGAAGGTAGGAGAGCTAGCAAGATTAATAATGACCCCTGACTCCCCATAGACAGACCCAAATATACACAGTTTGGAGAGAGAGAGCGAAAGAGCGATGGTGAAGTGAATAAAGGGAAGAACAAGGTGAGGCCAAATGCTGACTAAAAATATACAGTTTGGAAACAAAGAGAGGGAAAATGTATACAGTTTAGAAAGTGTTAGAGATGAGAAAAGTAAGGGTGGGGTTGGGGGTGGGGAGTGCGAGGCCAAATATATGAAATTAGGCAAGAGCAGTGGCAAGGGACCAGGGAGCTCATGTCGGCTCTAAGCAGGTTGAATTTAAGATCACATGTTTTTTTCTAAGCTTTTCAAAAATGGTCACTGGAGGGGATAAATCTGAAATACTGGCCACACATTCATGTGCGGACAAGGACAAATTATCTTTTGAAAAACAATAATCCAAAACAGGTCGGGGTGTGTGTGTGTGGTTAAGCTGAAGTGAAAGTGTACGCCAGTGGATTTAACAGGGCACACACACATACACAAACACAAAAAGATTAATCTCCTAAAAACAGAACCAACAGAGACTGAAATTTATTGACTTTTCGTCACTAGTTTATGGCAAGTTCCAAAAATGTCCAAAAATCCTACAGTTCCCAGAATGACCAGTGGTGTTTTCCATTAGACTCTCACTCTTTTACTCTTCAAGCTAAACCCAGCATAACCCCTGAAGAAAGTTCTCTAGAAATAAAGAAGCTATCACACAATTGCTTACAGAGGATGAGTAGTTGGGTAAAATGAAGTTTAAAATTGCTCCAGGAGCTAGGCAGCATTATGTTTCCTAGTTGGTAGTAGCAAATTGTTTCTTCGTGTTGCTGTTACAAATGTTCCTGGCAGCTAATTTCCTGGTTGATAAACAGAAGAAAAAAAAAGACTACTCCAGTAGTCCACAACCACAAAAACACATAAAATGGTCAAAAAGATTAACCACTGTCGGTGCATGTGGCTTTAAGAGGTTTTTAACCCCTTCGGTCACCACGTACATGGTTGTATAGATCATTTTCTACAGTTATATATCATACTGTAATATTTATTTTCTGACATCTCCTAGCTACAAAGATTCTGTAGGTAGAAGATAATTTTTTTACAGGTAAGATTCCTGTATCGTGACTGAAGGTTTTAAGAGCCATTAACATAGACAGGACAAAATAGAAATAACCGAGTATGGAAAGTCAAGCCAATGAAGAAGTGCTTTGATTTGCGTCCACATAGGAAGTTTATTTGCAGTGACGTGGCAACCAGACACCATGAAAAATCAATATCATTTGATGACTTTTAGTGACTGTGAGCAAAAAAAATAAAAATGCAGTTGACACAAAGTGGGCGTGTCCCGAGGTAAACATTTCTCAACTTTGAGGAGAACGATTGAAGTGTCTCCCTGGTTCTGGTCCTAGGTCTATGGGAACACACCTCTGCAAACACTTTCCTGATGAGTTTATGGACTCTGTGATATTGACTAAAACACTGAGTGCATTTTGTAAATCTTAGTCACACTATGTTTCAGAAAGGAGGATTATCCAGGAGAATACTCACTGGCAAATGACTCATGATTGACAAGACGTTAGCCAATGAAGAGCGACAGAGGCTCATCAAGAGGCTTCAAAATATCACTTCAGAAACCAGTGGGTTACTTCTAAATAGACATAGATATGTTTTATACTGTCTACAGCAATTAGTCATATCCTTTAATAACTCATTTTGTAGCACTGCGGCTGATGTTAGCAGTGGCAGCACCAGCAGACTTCCTCACTTGCAGGTTAATGTCTACAAGCCTTTGCAGTATGTGGTTAGGCATTGCTCTGGTTAAGTGGTTAAATGCCAGATTACTCTACATAAAACCTTTTCTGTACCAAGATAATGTAAAACTGCACTAGTATGCGTTTTACTCTATTACTTTGTACATTACTTACAACTTCTTGTCACAGAGAGAGGTGCAGTGTGCCAGGCTACAACTGAGTAACATGCCCAATACGTACCTGGCTAAGTGACTCATTTTTGGTGCAGACTAACAAGGGCAACAGTGTTTAATAGTCTAGTCATCTGATGGGGGATCTATACTTCTAGGTTAAACCTACGTCATAGGTACGTTGTATCTGCAAACTCCTCTGAAACCCTACGCTGTAGCCTGATTTGCACCTCCTTGGAAATTACATGTTGCTTTGATGCAGCCTACAACTGTTGTGATTGGCCTGTTCAGTACTGTTGATTCCTCCTGTGCATTTCTGGCTACTTTTTCATAATTTCATATAAGGGTAACAATTATGATGTCCATGTCAACAAATTCCTGATTTGATTGATTCCGGAAACTATCAAAATGGATGTGAGGGAATGTACAAAGAAGTGGAATATCCTAAGAGACAAAGAGACAGGACCCAGAAGGGAAAAATGATTTGTTTCCATCGTGGCTGGCACCGCATATAAAACACCGGGACGTGACCACAAGGTAATTAACATGTAAAATACCACGCAAAAATACAAATGCTGGTAAGGGTGTCAGCCACTTAAATAGGTTATGTAGAAGTCTAAATCAGCTGTGACCGTGCTCATCCCTATTTATTTTTTTTGCATCACCAAACATCTAAGGTAAAGCTTTATGGCTATAGGTCTGAACAAAGCAAAAGATTGAAACACTTGTGCTGCATCTGTGCAGCACAAGTCTGCATATGCTGCATCTGTGTCTTTGATACAACTGTAAAAAAAATAAGTAAATAAAACAAAATGATAATCCCATGTACTTAAACATAAACGCCTTTATTAAAACAATGTATTTTTAAATCACTGACAAGGTGTTGGCATAACATATTTCATTGACTGGACACAGGCTGAAATGTTAGAATGGCTGCTTAGTAGCCTACTAATGTTACTACAAGGTATAATAGTATATTATGTTAGCTGTAGCATTTTGATAATGAACACAGTTGTTGCAGTTGCTCAAAAACAAAATAATAGGATAGCAACAAAAAGTACTTCCATATCCAACTCTCACCGCCTTTCTCAGTTAGTCAGGATGGAGCTATTGGAGCAGCTGCAATATTTGCCATCTTCCATGTGTAGTTTTTCTTGTGATTGTCAGCGTCCTCCTTCTTCAGCATGTAAGCATGTAACTTGTAAGCATATGCTGCCCAATCAGTTCTTGAGTAATTGCAGTGTCAGTAAAGCTGCTGCCTAGGGTACTTGTGGTACTAAAAAGAAACAGGTTGTATTGTATTTTCAGAATTTTGGTAGGTTTTGTAAGTCTCTGCTCTGGTGACATCCCTAGTGCACAGTCTTTATACAGTTGAGCTCATTAATCTGTTTTTACAGTGTATCTCAAAAATGAGTACACCCCTCACATTTCTGCAGATATTTAAGTATATCTTTTCATGGGACAACACTGACAAAATGACACTTTGACACAATGAAAAGTAGTCTGTGTGCAGCTTATATAACAGTGTAAATTTATTCTTCCCTCAAAATAACTCAATATACAGCCATCAATGTCTAAACCAGCAGCAACAAAAGTGAGTACACCCCTAAGAGACTACACCCGTAAATGACCAAATTGAGCACTGCTTGTCATTTCCCCTCCAAAATGTCATGTGACTCGTTAGTGTTACTAGGTCTCAGGTGTGCATAGGAAGCAGGTGTGTTCAGTTTTGTAGTACAGCTCTCACTCTCTCTCATACTGGTCACTGAAAGTTCCAACATGGCACCTCATGGCAAAGAACTCTCTGAGGATCTTAAAAGACGAATTGTTGCGCTACATGAAGATGGCCAAGGCTACAAGAAGATTGCCAACACCCTGAAACTGAGCTGCAGCACAGTGGCCAAGATCATCCAGCGTTTTAGTAGAGCAGGGTCCACTCAGAACAGACCTCGCGTTGGTCGTCCAAAGAAGCTGAGTGCACGTGCTCAGCGTCACAGCCAAACGCTGTCTCTGAAAGACAGACGCAGGAGTGCTGTCAGCATTGCTGCAGAGACTGAAGAGGTGGGGGGTCAGCCTGTCAGTGCTCAGACCATACACCGCACACTACATCAAATTGGTCTGCATGGCTGTCACCCCAGAAGGAAGCCTCTTCTGCAGTCTGTACACAAGAAAGCCCGCAAACAGTTTGCTGAAGACATGTCAATAAAGGACATGGATTACTGGAACCATGTCCTATGGTCTGATGAGACCCAGATTAATTTGTTTGGTTCAGATGGTCTCAAGCATGTGTGGCGGCGATCAGGTGAGGAGTACAAAGATAAGTGTGTCATGCCTACAGTCGAGCATAGTGGTGGGAATGCCATGGTCTGGGGCTGCATGAGTGCAGCAGGTGTTGGGGAGTTACATTTCACTGAGGGACACAGGAACTCCAATATGTACTGTGAAATAATGAAGCAGAGCATGATCCCCTCCCTCCGGAAACTGGGTAGCAGGGCAGTGTTCCAGCATAATAATGACCCCGAACACACCTCTAAGACAACCACTGCTTTATTGGAGAGGCTGAGGGTAAAGGTGATGGACTGGCCAAGCATGTCTCCAGACCTAAACCCAATAGAACATCTTTGGGGCATCCTCAAGCGGAAGGTGGAGGAGTGCAAAGTCTCGAATATCCGCCAGCTCCGTGATGTCATCATGGAGGAGTGGAAAAACATTCCAGTGGCAACCTGTGAAGCTCTGATAAACTCCATGCCCAGGAGAGTTAAGGCAGTTCTGGAAAATAATGGTGGCCACACAAAACATTGACTCTTCAGGAACTTTCACTAAGGGGTGTACTCACTTTTGTTGCTGTTGGTTTAGACATTGATGGCTGTATATTGAGTTATTTTGAGGGAAGAATAAATTTACACTGTTATGTAAGCTGCACACAGACTACTTTTCATTGTGTCAAAGTGTCATTTTGTCAGTGTTGTCCCATGAAAAGATATCCTTAAATATCTGCAGAAATGTGAGGGGTGTACTCACTTTTGTGATACGCTGTATGTAGATTTTGTTAGACAGATTTTTTAAAATCTTAAAACCCCATGAAAGTGTGTGATAACACACACTGTTTAAATCTCTAATCAGATCTTTCCACGGAGTCTGTTTACACCCTCACCTCTCACTGTTTTAAGCTACAGTCTCGAATTTTTCAGCTGCCTCTCTCCCTCTTCTCACTCACACACAGGCTTGAAAGCAGGAGTGTGTCGACTCATGCTCACCGATACCAATAGCAATATGCAAACAAAAACACGAACAGGGAAGAGCGCGCGCGCGCACACACACACACACACACACACACACACACACACACACACACACACACACTGGCATGGATTAATGTGTTTGGCTCAACAATTTCATTTATTACTGTCGGAGGCCTTTTGTGATGAGGGCATTTTTCAGGTTGCTAACCATTATTCCCTCTAGGCCCGGGGCTCCTCAAAGGACTGCTTGTGTGTGTGTGTGTGTGTGTGTGAAAGTGTGTGCACTCATCAATGCGAGCCTTACCCAGCCTTGTGGTTATGGTCCAAACAAGTAGTCAGATATTTTCTCTCTGTTCTTTAGGGGATTCACATTGCCATTTCTGACTGTACTTAATGCTCCCTCCTCATTTGTCAACACATGCCTAAGCAGCTCGAAGCCTGTTTGTTTTGCCATGAAAGGTTTTTTTTTTGTACCTCTATCATACCATGAAATATTGCTGAGTGTACCCTATCCATCAACATACCAAAAGAATCAGAGAGAGGGGTGAGAGAGAGAGAGAGAGAGAGAGAGAGAGAGAGGGAAAACACACACACACAAAAATGAAAGAAGTGGAGGCTACCATGCCACTCGTCTCTGTCCTGATCTTCTTCTCTCTCCTTCCCCCTGTGTTTACGTAGAGTTTGGATCAGCTGCAGCCCAAATTACATGCAGATAGAGATATAAACTCAAACCACATGGCTTTGCTTCTGCTCTGAATCATGGTTGGCGTTTGGCTGTGTTTTCTTAGGCTTCCATGGCCTCAAGAATAAATTAATTCATTGGTTTACTTTTGGTTTTGTTTGTTTGCTGAGGAACATTTGCTTTTTTGGACAGTCAGCTAACACGGGACGCTGACACAATAATTAATCAAAACCTGTCGGGAAGTGTGTCAAAGACAGGAAGCCGTGGGAGCATCATAAGCCGTCTTCTCTCCTCCTCTTCATCATGTGTGATTGGATCTGATGCACTATAACCATGCAAGAGTGAATGAACCCAAAGTGCATTGAGGAGTATTCAACAGAAATTCAGAGGAGGTCAAGGACAGCTGTTTCCACACACTTAAGGTATTCAGTACTTGTAGTAAGGAAATCTTTAACTGAAAACCTTCAAACTGAACCAACTACATGGAATGACTGCTGCTGAATGAAAACGCTCATTGTTGGCTCTAGTTCAGAACTTATTAAAGCCACAGAAGCAATGTTAGTCTGATAGTCTGTCATAAATTATTGGCAGCTGAGTTACAGGGCTGGGGTTATAGGATTGGCATGGGCTGAGCTTATTGGATTCATTTTGCACTGAGCCTAATGTAACAGCTGGAATCAGCAACAGACTGAATCTACTACTGAACTACACCTTGTGACCACTGACTGGTGAAGTGATTAACCCTGATTATCTCTTCACCACGACACCTGTTAGTGGGTGGGAAATGTTGAGGAGCAAGTGTAAGGATTTAAGTGAATCTCCTGAATTGCAACTCTTGTTGGGCGTCCCTGGTCTGCAGTGGTCAGTATCTATCAAAAGTGGTCCAAGGAAGGAACAGAGGTGAATCAGCAACATTGGATGACGCATGTGGGGAGAAAAGGCTGGCCCATGCCGTCCAATCCAAGAGATGAGTTGCTGTCGCTTAAATTGCCAAACTCCCTGCTTACCTGGGGATCACCTTGCACCAGGATGCACTATGGGAAGAAGGCAAGCCGGTGGAGGCAGTGTGATGCTTTGGGCAATGTTCTGCTGAGAAACAGAATATTAGGCAGGTGGTTGATTAGTGTAAGAGAGCCAGAGTGGGAGCTGAACATAAACTCCTTAGGCACACCTTGCCAGAGCTAGGTTTGATCCCCTTTTGTTTCACCCGCTTTGAATGTTATCAGTCCATTGAATGGACGTTATCAACAGTTAGAAGGCCCATAGTTAAGGTCCAGGAGGGGCCGTCTCCACCTCCTAGCAGGTCAAAAAGGTTGTTATCATCGTTTTAATCGAGGACCACTGTTCTGGTGTGACGTGGACTGGAGTGAGCATCTGGAGTGGATCTGGATTCATCGTAGTCCCTCCTAGCAGCCAGCTACCGCTCTAATTCAGCTGATTTGAATGTTATCAGTCCTTAAATGCACTTTATTAACAGTTTTCAGTCCCATAAGTGTGGTTCAGACTGGCCCTCCTGCACCTGCTAGCTGTCTCAGTAGGCCGTTATCACTAATTTCAGTGGAATCCAGATCCACTCCAGACATCCACTCCAGTCCACGTCACACCAGAACAGTGGTCCTCGATTAGAATGATGATAACAACCTTTTGCCGGCTAGGAGGTGGCGATGGCCCCTCCTGGCCCTTAACTATGGGTATGATAATCGCTGATAACGTCCATTCAATGGACTGACAACATTCAAATCGGCTGTTTGTCTTCAAAACTGCCTGAATTCTTCATGGTATAGTTTCAAAAAGGTGCTCAGAGATTTTGGTCCAAACTGACATAATTACATCACACAGTTGCTGCAGATCTGCTGGCTGCACATCCATGATGGGAATCTCCGGTTCCACCACATTCATGATGATTTGAGCTTTGTGACATGGCATGTTATCATGCTGGAAGCAGAAGATGGGCACACTGTAGTCATGAAAGGATGGATATAGACAGTTGTGACATTTAAACAAGGCCCAGTTGGTACTGAGAGGCTCAAAGTATGCCAAGAAAATATCCTCCGCACGTTTACACCACCACCAACCAGCACCATTGATATAAGGCAGAATGGAGCCATGTTGCTTAAGCCAAATTCTGAACGTACCATCTCAGTGTTGCAGCAGAAATGAAGACTCATCAGACCAGGCAATATTATTCCAGCTTTCTCTTGTCCAATTTTGGTGACCCCATATGAACTGTAGCCTGGATTTTCTGTTCTTAGCTGAAAGGCGTGGCACTCGATGTGGTCTTTTGCTGCTGTAGCCCATCTGCTTCAAGGTTTGACTTTGGTTCTACCGAACAGTTATTTGCGTTACTGTTGCCTTCCTATCAACTTGAAGCAGTCTAGGCATCCTCTTCTGACCTCTGGCATCAACAAGGCATTCAGACCATTCTCTGTAAACCCTACAAGTCTCTGAAATACTTAGACCAGCCCATTTGACACCAACAACCATGCCACGTTCAAAGTCAAACAAAACAATTTTCTTCCCTATTCTGATGCTCGGTTTAAAATTCACCTTGATCATGCCTACATGCCTAAATGCGTTATGTTGCTGCCATGTGACTGGCTGATTTGATATTTGTTTAAGAAAGTGGCTGGTGAGGATTATCTATGTGCCTGGAATGCAACCGTCAGCTGCAAGGCAATGGACGAAGAGCCAATTGCTTCATATGTGAACGGGGTTTAAGTCCTTCCCTTTTCTATCAAAGGTCTAAAAAATGTTTCATAAACGTATATGGTTATTTGATGATCTGAGATTTTCTAAAATGTTGACATTTTAATGATAAAGTTCTTATCAGTATGAGTCCAAACTACACATGCAACACACACAAAACCAACAAAATTCTTTCATGCGTTAATTTGAGAGATGAAAGAGCAAAGAGATAAAGTGGTTTCAAGTCAAAGCTCACCCACAGAGGTAGACAAATATTTACTGTAACCTGAAAGCTGCTGAATATTGTAGAAATACAATGTCAAAATTCACTGCAGATTTTAATCAACCTCTCAACCCCGCATGTCACAGTGTCAACCAACACTATGCAGTGAGTGAGTGTCACAAAGCTGGTATTCAGGGCTGCTGTTCACAAATAGTCTATTACCAAGGCCAAAGCACAAAGATACAGTTGGTGCAAGAACCACAAAACCCAGAACCCTGAGCAATGGCCAGGTGCAATTTGATCTAATGAGCTGTCTTCATATTTCTCATATAAGTGTCATCAGAGACCACTGGGCCCAATGGTTCCTTTATGCGGCTTTATATAGCCTAAATTGTGTTTTTGTGCATGATTTCCCCACACTGAAAGATGATGACGTCTGGACACTATTAAAGAAATTGAAGAGTGGTGTCACAAGATTCAGAATGAATTCTTCAGTTACAAAAAAAATGACCCCACACACGGCAAGCAGTGTAAAAATCAGCTTTTGTTGTCGGTCTGAAAAGAAGTGTGGGCTTTTACATCTTCAAAATTATCCAAAATCAGAACTGCACACAGCTGTGGAGAAATGATAACGTGAAGGAAGGAAAATGATACAAAACCAACATCATAGCTTTAGTCAACTTTCAGCTGCTGTCAAGCAAATCCTAAACACCACATATTTGGGTTTGGGCAGTTAAAAATAACATTTCTCAATCACTCTACTTAGGTATTAAAAGTGTAATTAATTTTTTTGTTTATCTTATTATCTATCTAAATTGAGTTCCAGGTCCTTTCCCCTGTTTAACAGGTGTTAAAGTTTTTTTTTTTTATCTTTAGAATTTCCTTATAAGTTCTACAAATTAAATCAAAATGGTGTTTATTCATTTTAACCTACAGTATATCCTGTATCCAGTATATGTGCATCTACTAAGTGGCATTAAGGTTGGTGAGTTTTTGTTTCTGAAATCCAGCATAAATGTTCTTTCTAATTCCCCCCCCTCTTATTTGTTTTATTTAAACACATTTTTTTAAAACTATCTAAATGAGACATGGCCCGTTTTGACATAATAAATGCAGTGATATACTGCACTGACGCTCATCATGACTATTTCAGCTCTTACTCACACGTCACTGGTCTGGCAACAGCTAAGATATTCCCTGGCTCATGAGAGACCTTTGCCTGAGCATGCAGGCATATTAGTGCCATGAATTTAACTAATTAAATAATTTTCAAAGCTAAGTGAATAGTTGCTTTGTGTGTTGAAAAGATAATTGCAAAAATGATTATGCACAACAATCTAATGTTTTTTGAAAGCCCGCATTTTCAGTTGGGTTATTTACTGGGAAAATTGTATCCATATAAACAGTTTTCTAATAGATTTATAGTGAAAAGGCTCGCGTCTTGTGCTATCTTCATGTTTGTAGCTGGTTGACTAGAAAAATAAATCGACAGATGATGTCCCTGTGGCTAAATTTTAATAGTAAACTTTCTCTGTGGGAGGTGGCCTGCCATGGGCTCAACTTCAAACATAGTGGAATTGCTGAATAGGCTAAACAAAACTAAAAGCTACCGCTAAGAGACTGATAGTGTCTATATCCTGGTTAAAACTGGCATCTGATCTTGTCTCTCATTATCCACAGTAGGTAAGAAGGAGGTAAGATAAGATAAGATATCTTTATTGTCAATCCTCCAGGTGCCGACATCATAAATACAAAAAATACAAAATAGAAATTAGGGGAAAGAAATTTCAAATATAAATAAAAAATATGTGTAAATAGGATTAAAAAGGATCTGGTATTTACAGTGAAATGGCAATAAACTGTTTATTTACAAAAGAGAAAAACATGGCAAAAAAGCTGAGTGCAGTGTGCTAAAGTGGTGTAGTGGATGTGCAAGTGGATGTGAAGGTGGTGCTATAATCTGTAGTGTTTGTTATTGTCAGTGTTCAGTAGTGTGACAGCTCTGACGTAAAAGCTGTTTTTCAGTCTTGTGGTCCGGACGTACAGTGTCCTGTAACGCCTCCCATAAGGCGGGGGGGGGTGAAAAGGCAGTGCTGTCCCTGATTATGGCTGTGACCCACCTGGTGCAGCGGGTCCTGTATATGTCCTCTAGTCTGTGGAAGTGGGTGCCGGTGATCTTCTCAGCAGTCTTGATGATGCGCTGGAGAGCTTTCCTGTTGTCCACAGTGCAGCCAGAGTACCATACCGAGATACAGTACATGAGGACAGACTTGATGGCTGACCTGTAGAAGCTCACCGGCAGCTGTTGTGGGAGACGCGTTCTCTTCATGCACCTCAGGAATTGAGGCCTTTGGAGACCTTTCTTGACTGTCGCTGTGGTGTTGACAGTCCAGGTCATGTCGTGGCTGATGTTGACCCCGAGGCACTTGATGCTCTGCACAACCTCCACTCTCACCGCTGATTGTGATCAGGGTGATGGATGAGGGGAATCAGTCTCCTGAAGTCCAGGATCAGCAAATTCATCTTTGTTGCGTTGAGGATCAAGTTAGTTTCTCGGCTCCAACTTTCCAGGTTCTCAACCTCTGATCTGTAGGCAGTCTCATCGCTGGATGTGATCCTGCCTACCACTATGGTGTCATCTGCAAACTTTATGATGGTGTTGGTCTTGTGGGTGGATTTGCAGGCTTGTGTGTAGAGAGAGAGAAGAGGAAGTGGCTCAACACACAGCCCTGTGGTGTTCAGGGTGAAGCATAGAGGGTTGAAGAACCCATTATTATTATTATTTATTTAATTTTTTATTTTTATTAAAATTGACAGATAGGACTTGGTCCTACCTTGATTGTCTTCATCATTACAGACAGCAGATTTGAATTGATTTCATAGAGAAAAACACTAGTTGCCTTCCTGTCAGCTCAAGGCAGCCTGTACATCCTCTTCTGATCTCTAGCATCAACAAGACATTTTCACCCAGAGATCTGCAACTCACTGGATATTTTCTATTTTTCATACCATTCTCTGTAAACCCTAGAGGTGGTTATGTTGGAAAATCCCAGTAGAGCAAAGGTTTCTGGTACTGACAACAACGTCATGTTCAAAGTCACTTCAATCACCTTTTCTTCCCTATTCTGATGCTCGGCTTGAACTTCAGCAGAACATCTTGACCATGTCTACATACCTAAATGCATGTGGCTGCTGCTATGTGATTGCACAGTGAAACCTGCATATGCCTTTAATTAAAAACACTTATTTGCATACAACTTTAGAGATGTTACTGGTGATCACATTACATGTAATGGTGTTTCAGGTGTTAGACTCTTTGAATTTTCCATCTTTTGTAAGCATCCTTGGGAAGGAGACTTTTAGGGTACAAACAGGGTCTGTTATAGACTGGACAGTGATAGTGGGTCAGAATAATACCGGTCTGTGTCATGTTTGCTGCAAATAAGAACTCCAACCCAGGCTACATCTGGTTCAAGAACTGCAATTCAATGGAAGCAAAGCAAATTCAACCTTAGTTCCTTCGCACCCAGTCAGTGAAGAGGATGCCAGCAGCTACAGTACTGTATTTCTGCGCCATGACTCTCTCAGAGTCCAGAACAGACCCAGAAACAGAATGTTGTAAGCTGAAAAAAGAATAGACTTATTACCAAGACCAGTGGCATTTACTTTTACTCTCCATTCTCCACAATGGATTTAGCTTTAGATGGGTGCAAGCAGGTTAAAGACTATTTAATTTCTGACCTGACTGCGTCAGACATCTGCATTCTCATATGCGCAGCTTTAGACTTTGTTTAGCTGAGTGAGATGAGAGGCATGTTTAAAGCAATTCACCATGAATTTGAGTGCAAATTCATGGTGAATTCATGGTGAAAGAGAGTGCAGGCCTGTTTAGCAGCTGGACACACACACACACACACACACACACATGCACGCACGCACGCACATCTTTAAACAGGATTAAGATCTGAAAATATGAGTAGGGTTACTCAACTGCTAAAACCCGTACTTTTGTACTGTCATCACATCATCAATCATGCTGTTTCTTGGTACCTGCATCTCTTATTCTGTGTGAGTGTGTGTGTCTGCTCTCAGTAGCTCCAGCTAATGACATAAGTAAGCAGACATGTTCAACAACATATTGGCGCATGTAAACATTGTACACTGTAGCAGCCCCCCCCCTTCCTCCATGCTTTTATCTCTCTTATCTCCTGCCCTCTAAATCTACTCACCCATTCCTCTCTGTCTCTACTCATCTCTATCTGTTTATCTGTCTCTCTTCCTCAGGCACTCAAGTCCTTTTCTTTCCTTTTCTCCCTCTTTATTATAATTTTCCCTCTCTTTCCCCTACCCTGAAACTCCTTCACTGACATTATTTATTTCTCCCCGCAACTCCATCTGTCTGATGATCTGCCTTCCTCTCCAGTCATTCATCCACCACCATTCTGTTGCTGATGTGGTGTGATGGAGGAGGTAAATAAATAGAGCCAAAGCCAGGAATCCTAAAAGATCTGGTCTTTGCATAAAGGACAGTAATTCATCATCGTGCTGTCTCTGCATCTCCTTCTTCTGCGTATAGAGGAGAAGATTTATCTTTAATGGTAATAGGTGATCTAGGAGGGTGGGAGGGAAGGTTAGCAGGAGAAAGGAAATTATTAAATGTCACCAGTTGTTTGATGCCACCTGGGGGTTAAGATGCCATCTTTGTCTTGGGCTTACTGCTGGTCACATGGACGCATTTGCTTCACTGGCAGGTATCATTTCTACTTTAACCCATGGCAAAAAGCCAAAGTAGGAAAGGGAAAGAGAGACAGGAGGAGACAGGGAGGAGAGTTGCATCTCACACTCCAAAAAAAAAAAAAAGACTTTGTCCTGTCCTGAGTGTGAGAGATCAATGTGTTGAATAACTGCAAACAATAGGTGGTGAAAAATAGAGGAAATATTCTCCAGAGGCACACTTCATTGTAGAAATCCCCGTGCCAAATTCAGGCTTCCTTTACCCAGCCTCCTCCTGGGTAAGTGAGCTCTTTTCTCCCGCCTACCCACACACCCCTCCCCACCAACCCACCCCCCCCACCCCCCATAACCAATTAGCTCTGAGGCCATAATGGATGTTGTTTGCCGTGTTTCCCTGTCAGCGGATTGAATTAGCGCCTCTGTGTGTGCGAATGTGTGTGTGTCTGTGTGTGTGCGTGAGTGATCATCTTATCGGCTCTTAGTACAGTAATGAAACACAGTTATAAATGGCTGCAATCCTGTTAACAAAACAGCACCTGAGTGCAGCCCGCTAGATAAATCAGAACTGGGCCGCCGCCACGCCGGCCCGGCGGCTGTTGCTAAGGCGCGGAATCACCAGGAGACAATTGAATCATTTGCTCACTGTCTGATAAAGCGTCTGTCTTTAACAACCGGATCACTGCTATAAAATAAATAAATAAATAAATAAAAATAAGACTGTTTGTTATCTCTGTGCTTCCTCCTATTGCAGGATTTAGGAGAGGCCTCGCTGGATTTCTGTTTTTGTAATCAAACTGATAGCACAATAAAACAACAGCGTATTCATTTGAGTTCCAACATTTAAAAACAGCCCGCTGCTTTGGTTCTGATTTTCCTTCACTGCACCAGGGTGATGGGGATTGTCATGCAAGCACTCTCTCTCTCTCTCTCTCTCTCTCTCTCTCTCTCCCTCACTCTCACTCACACACACACACACATTCACACACACACACACATCACACACACACACACATGTGTAGACGTGGATTCCTCAGTCTTTGTGCTGGGGGACTATTAAGACAGTGTCTAATGCTGCGACATACTCCAGTGCTCACACACTTAATTGTGTTAATGTTTGAGTTCACATAATCTTTCAGGGCTGTCATTCTCTCCGATTATTCAGCCCTGTTTTCAATTACTGAACGCCTCGGCACTGTAGGCCCAGAATGCATGATATACCTATCCCTGTGCGTGTGTCGCTTGTGTGTGTTTCACGCTGCTGTTTGGGCATGTGAGCAAAATGACTTCAGCTAAGCAAAGATTGAGGATGAGGGAGCGTGAATTATCTTTACGCTGTATTTTTATTTATTTATTTATTTGTATTAGTTATCTCGGTTGGCTTCAAAGCTGCGAATGTGACTGTTTGCGCCCCGCACATGCACATGCAAGTGTGGTTGCGCACAGTCGCGTGTTTACACAAGCAGCTCAGGCTTTCAACGGCCAGCCAGATGAAAAATTGAACAGCTCCTCCTCAAACTCATTTTGAAACGTGTCTGCAACAGTTTTGGCTCCAGTCACCGATCACACCACATCATCAGCTATTGTGAATATGAGAAGAGTGAACTCTGTTAGCGTTTCGACATATACACGCTTGGAAGCAGAGCGTGAGTCAACTTTACGGGAGTAAGAAAAATAAAAAAGCGCATAGCACAGTCATTACGCTATGAACAGAGCCCACTCAACCAGATCTGTGTGTCTCTGTGTGTGTGTGTGTGTGTGTGTGTGTGTGTAAGTGAGAGAGAGAGAGAGCAGGAGAGAGTGAAAGAGATAGAAACTGTGCACTTGTGTTTGCGTTTTCTTATGTCAATCATTCATCAGTCTCCATGTTTGGCAGTCCATTGAAAAAAATGTTCCTACCATGGTTTACTTACTGTCACACAAAGTCGAATGTGTCACTGTGCACAGTGAGGATTATGGGTGGATATTCAAGGTTAATCAGTGTGTCCTGTGATATTATAAGCCGCATATGCCAACTCCCATACAGCCTGAATAATGACTGTGTGCTCCAAATATGTCTTTCCCGTGTCATTGTATTCTGCATTTGCTTAATGATGTGTTGCAGGGGTTTGATAAAAAAAAAAAAATGAAGATAGTAAACCAGTGATAAAATGGGGGAATTTCCACTTATGGCAGATGTTGTGATGTCATTTCAGTGCCCCCCCCCCTGGAAAAAACAAAGCAAAACAAAACAAAAAACAGCACACAAATAATGTACAGGCTTATGAGTACAAATATCCATTTAGCATTTATTTCTCTGTCATTATTATAGCTGCTCCAGACAAAAGATTTTCCTAGATGAGTAGCACATTTATGAAATTAATTTGATCATTAAATATATAGTTTTCTGGGATATCAGAACATGGTTTGAGATCTGCAACAGAGACATAGTAAGTGCCACTGTTAAACCTGTTTTTCCTTAATAGCTGTCATATTGTTTTAGTTGTGGATGTTCATATTGAATATAGCCAGAGATTCACATATTAAGGTCAGTAATCCCTGTGAGCTAAGGTTATTATAGTTAACTAAAACTAAATTAAAAACTAAAAACTAAAATAAGAATATAATCTAATCTTTAAAAAGAAACAAAAAACAACTGAAACTATTTTGCAAGCTTGGAAAACTAATAGAGGGAATTATCCTTAGTTTTAGTCTTTGTCAGTTTGGTAAAATTTGTTATAACCTGCCTGAAGTGGCTTTGATGAATGTGTTTACTGAGACTTTGGATAAATACAAGACTGTGAGTCAACTGCCTTCGACATGTGCCATCCGTACAGTATTCATCAAAAAGATTAAAACTAGCCCTAAAACTGAAACTAAAGCTAAAGCCAAACAATAAAAACTCTACTGAAACGAACAAAAACGCTCTGGAAATGAACTGAAACTAAATCAAATTGAGAACAAAAAGTGATAGGATGCCACCTGTGCAACAAGTCCAGGCATTAAATTTCCTCGCTACTAAATATTCCACAGTCAGCTGTTAGTGGCATTATAACAAAGTGGGAATGACACTTTGGGAACGCTAGCAACTCAACCACAAAGTGGTAGGCCACGCAAGATCACAGAGTGGGGCCAGTGGATGCTGCGGTGCATAGTGCGCAAAGGTTGTCTGTAGCAATTGACTCTGCTTCAAACTTCATGTGGCCTTCAGATTAGTTCAAGAACAGTGCGTAGAGAGCTTCATGGAATGGGTTTCCAGCTACATCCAAGCCTTACATCACCAAGCACAATGCAAGGCATCGGACGCAGTGGTGTAAAGCATGCCACCACTGGACTCTAGAGCGGTGGAAACTGTTCTCTGGAGTGACAAATCAGGTGTTTCTATCTGGCAATCCAATGGATGAATCTGGGTTTGGTGGTTGCCAGGAGAACGGCACTTATCTGACTGTATTGTGCCAAGTGTAAAGTTTGGTGGAGGGGGGATTATGGTGAGGTTGTTTTTCAGGAGTTGGGCTCAGCCCCTTAGTTCCCGTGAAACGAAATCTTAATGCTTCAGAATACCAAGAGATTTTGGACAATCTCATGCTCCCAACTTTGTGGGAACAGTTTGGGGATGGCCCCTTCCTGTTCCAACACGAGTGCACACCAGAGCACAAAGCAGGTCCACAAAGACATGGATGAGGGAGTTTGCTGTGGAAGAACTTGACTGGCCTGCACAGAGTCCTGACCTCAACTTGACAGAACACTTTTGGGATGAATTAGAGTGGAGACTGTGAGCCAGGCCTTCTCGTCCAACATCAGTGTCTGACCTCATAAATGCACTTCTGGAAGAATGGTCAAAAATTCCCATAAACACTCCTAAACCTTGTGGGAAAGCCTTCCCAGAAGAGCTGAAGCTGTTACAACTGCAAAGGAGGGGTCAACATCATATTAAGAAAGGATTAAGAATGGGATGTCACTCAAGTTCATATGAGTGTGAAGGCAGACGAGTGAATATAGTTTATTTTTTACTGGGCCCTATTTTAAATCATTTACGATATTTAATTGTTGAATTGGTCATTTTTCAAAGTCCAAGAATAAAAATTTGAAGCTGGAAATTAGCATAATTGGTCTGCTAACACTTAACCCTGTGCAATGTTGCAGAGTATTACAAAACCATGACCACAATGCACGAAGTGAGCTGCCTGTTAACAACACTGGCAAAAGTGGTACTGATTCTGAATGTGTTGCAACAACCAGCAAGAAGACCCACAGAGTGTGATCAAACAGTTCCAGCACTCCTGGAATTTTCTTTTGGTGGACTATCAGGCAGCAGCACAACTATCATGTGCATATCTAATGCTTAAAAGAACAACCTGGACTACATTTCTCTTTGACTTACCTGTGACCAAAAAAAAGAAAAAAAATGTAAATATTTCCACATTTCAGGGGATCATAAACATGCCACTGATGCGACAGCTTTACGTAAAAAATAAATAAACAAACATTTTTAAAAAAAGGACTCATCAAAACAGCACTGACTGATGTTCAAAGATGTCACAAAGGTATGGCTAGATAAATAAATAAATTAACCATAATAGGAATAGATATAGTCCTGAAAACCTGTTTTCAGCAATAAGATCCAATGTAAACCAAGTTCAATCAAACACACCAACACAGATTTGTTGGTATAACTAATACATGCAGAAGTTTATTTAAACTGTAAATTGCTGCATCGTTGTTTATTTAGTAATGTTCATGTATATGTATTTAGAGTAAAATATGCAAAATCTGACTGGGGTTTTTCTGGGGTTTTGAGAAAATATGAAAAGGCTGAGTATAATATATGACTATGTAATTGAAATCACGTGATTGTTATATTGTAATATTTCCTTAATTTCACTGGTGCAAACAAGACCAACGAAGGCTATTATAGAGACCTGTGGTTTCACATTTTGAGCATGTAGACAGACTCAATCCATTCTCATTCACCACCTTCTATCTCTCGTTGCTCTCTCTTTCTCTTTCCTCTTTCTGTGTGAATGTGTTTGGAGTGAGTGAGTTTATCTCACCCTTGTCTTTCAGGGGTGGGGTGGGTCTGGGTTCTCATCCTTTAGCTCATGCGCCTGGAGGTAAGTAGCTCACCTGTTTGCAATCTGGTTTGGCTCTCTTGCTTGCTGTGTTGCCCTGTTTTTCCGCCGTGAGTAACCTACCATGTCTTGCTAACTGATAACCAAGGTGTAGACATTACCTGTTGGTTTGGAGACTTGGGCTTCACTACTGGAGAACCTTGCTTGAACTGTTGCTATCCATTTCTGTTTGCTTATAAACTTGTTAAACTTTTCATCAGAGTCCCGTATTTGAGTCTAAGCTGCCTGAGTGGCCCTGACAGAACGATCCTGCCAACAAATGGACTCAGTGGATTTGAACCCTGTAATGTTGTGCTCTCTCTCTCTCTCTCTCTCTCTCTCTCTCTCTCTCTCCAGGAAGCTCAATTTAGTTGACACGAGCACATGTTCTGACATATCTCTGGAGAACAGGGCACCATCAATTCAATTCAATTTTATTTATATAGCATAAAATCACGCAGTTGCCTCAAGGTGCTTTATATTGTAAGGTAAAGACCATACAATAATCACAGAGAAAACCGGCTCATGGAGGGGCATCTGCTGGCAACTGGTTGGGGCAGAGGGGAGGGAGACAGGGCAAGACATCCAGCAACCCTCAGAACTAAAAGACATGATAAGAGCCTATGATGGGCTGAACACCCCAAGCCTTTGGAAAGACCTTTTCCCACACCTTAAGTTTTCTCAGGTAAATTGGAAAAGAGTGGGAGATTTCTAAAGCACTGCTTCCTAGTTTTCAAGCAGCAAAGCAGAACTTATGCTTCAGGTAGTTCAAAGATTGCCTTTTTGGTTGAGCTACTGTGGGGGTATGCTTTATGGTGGGCGCAGGCTGTTTTTAAAACTAAACCCAATCTCTCTTATGTGGTCTTCATTTCCGAGTTCAAGACTGTTTTTGATGAAGGGTTAACCTGATGCTGCCTCCCGCCAACTCTCTAATCTGCGGCAAGTTAAGAGGAGTGTCGCAGACTTTTCTGTGGATTTTTGGATTTTGGCTGAAGAAGGGAGAAGAAGGCCCTCCAGGGAGCTTCTCTACACGGCCTGCATGATGAATTAAAAAGTGAACTGGCTGCGAAGGATCTCCCTGCCTCACCTGACTCTTTAATTTCCGTGTGCATTAGGATGGATGGCCACATGCAGTAACACAGGAGAACGAGAGACTGCAGTTCCCAGGGTTCATACTGCTGAACAGTTTCCTGTTCCGGAGGAGTTGCCCTGACAGGAGAAGAAGTGAGTGTGAGGATAATGATGTGCAGGGGATGCAGGTCGGCAGAGCCTACCTCTCACCTTCTGACAGAAGGAAAAGATTGGCTGCCAGTGAGTGTTTATATTGTGGGAAGAAAGGACACATTATTGTTTCATGCCCACTCCAGCCAAAAGACAGAGACTGACAGTAACGGTGGGGATACTGTTAAAAATAATGTTTCTTTCCTGCTCAGACTAACGGTTTCTGCTAAGCTCTCCATAAGCACACACTCTCTCCAGGCGCTGGTAGAGTCTGGTGCAGAACAAAGTTTTATAGATCTCTTGCTGGCCAAAGAACTAGGATTATCCCCGTTAAGTCTCCTTGATTCACTCCAGGTTGCTGCATTAAATGGTACATGGCTCCCAGACGTCACTCAAAGGACTCAGCCCGTTTCTCTCACACTCTCTGGCAACCATGCAGAACAAACAAGTCTGTTTGTTTTTGAAGCACACCACACTCTCTTGGTCCTTGGTCTTCCCTGGTTCAGTTTACACATTCTCTGTATTGATCGGAGGCAAAATAGTATCTCTAGTTGGGGTATCTGGTGCCACCAAAATTAGCCTCACCTTCTATAGCCTCAGACTCTCACTTCAGTCAGAATCCCCACATTTTGTCATGAGTCCAAGAAATCCATCATGACCTAGTTGAGGTATTCAGAAAAGATCTTGCTCTCTCTCCCACAGCACTGACCATATTATGTGCTCCATAGATTTGCTTCCTGGGAACCATTTGCCAACTAGTTGTCTGTATAGTTTACCAAAACCTGAACAGGAGACCATGGAAAAGTATGTAACTGACTCCCACACTGCTGGAATGATCTGTCCAGCTTCTCCCCTTGGTGCAGGTTTCTTCTCCGTGGAAAAAGAGATACAAGTCTCTCTCTGTCCCAGTATTGAATTCCATGGTCTAAATAAAATCACAAAAACAAATATTCATTACCACTGTTGTCCTCTACTTTCGAGCTCTGACAACTGTAAACTGGATCATTGTAACGCTTACCGCTTGGTTCGGATAAAGGAGGGAGATGAATGAAAAACTGCATTCAACACTCATCTGGGACACTTTGAGTATCTGATAATGCCATTCAGACTCACTAACCCACCAGCGGTTTTTCAGGCACATATCAATGATGCCCTCTGATTTCCCAAACCTCTTTGTCTAGCTTGACAACATCCTGATCTTTAAGTCTCCTTCAGAACAGGAATCCCACATCTGGCAAGTGCTTCAGTGTCTCCTGGGAAACAAGCTATACGTCAAAGGTGAGAAACGTAAGTTCCATGTTGAAACAGTATCTTTCCTTGGCTTCATTAGTGAAAAATGATACAAAGGCTCAGGCAGTGGTGGACAGGCCAATCCCTTCCAGCTGAAAACAGCTTCAACACTTCCTAGGCTTCGCTAACACCTATCGCCGTTTATTCTGAGATTTCAGTGAAATAGCACTACCTCTGAATAATGTAACTCCTCCCAAAGTCAATTTCCAGCGGAACTCCATTGCCCAGGAAGCCTTTGACACGCTCAGGGAATGTTTCACCTCTGCTTCAGTCTTCATACAACCAAACACCTCAAAACAGTTTGTGGTGGAGGTGGACTCTGGAGTTGGAGCAGTTTGCTCCCAGCACCAGGAAGGTAAAATGATTCACTGTGCTTTTCTCTCTCTCCATCTCTTCCCTGTATGATGTCAGTGACCATGATCTGCTTGCTATTAAAGAGTGGAAGCACTGGCCGGAGGGAACAGACCATGCTTTTGTTGTCTGGATGGATCACAAGAACCTGGCTTATCTCCAGACCACCAAGCTTTTGAACACTTGACAGGCCAGGTGGGCTTCATTCTTTACCAGGTTCAATCTAAGCATCACTTACCAACAAGGTTCCCCCAGCGTCAAACCTGACACCCTTTCCCATCAGTTCTTCACCTCTGACTCTCCTGCCAAAGACCATTCATTGAGCACATAATATGGTCAGTGCTGTGGGAGATGAAGCCACTGGTCCGAGAAGCTCAGTGGGATGAACCAGATCCTGGAAATGAACCACCAAACCACCTTTTCATCCTGACCAAGCTACACTCCCAGGTAATACATTGGGCTCACACTGCCAAATTCAGGTCACCTGGAGGGAAAAAAAAGAGCAATAACCTTCCTGCAGCATTTGTTCTGGTAGCCATCCCTCGTTAAAGATGGCCAAGAATATGTTTCTGCCTTCTCTGTTTGTGCTCAAAACAAGTCTTCTAACTTGCCTCCTGTTGGACTGTTGAAGCCACTTCCCACTCCCCCGTGGTCTCACATCGCTGTACTCAGGAGTTAAAGTGGCCTGAAACGATCCAGAATAAAGTTTATGGTCCGTAAGCTGTGGTCACGGTACTTCAACTTCTAGCTAGCACTACAGAAGAGGAGCAAAAATAAAGGGAGTCACATGTTGTGGCAGGTAATTTCAAATGCAACTTTTAACTCCCACACTTTAACACAAGTATCTGTACTTCTACTTAAGCACAGAATGTCTGTAATTTTGCCACCTCTGTTCTTAGGCGCAAGGCGCAGTAAAATTGCTGGCTGATTGGATCCCTGTACCAAACTACAGTCCAGGTCAGAAAGTCTGGTTATCCACCATATGTGCTCCTTAGTCTGAGTCTGTAGTCTGAATCCAAGAAACTCTCCAAACTATATTAGTCCCTTTGAAACCAAGACTTTGGTTAACCCTGTCTCAGCAGGGTTTTAACTTGTGAAAAGGTTGGATTTTAGGCAAAAAAAAAAAAAAAAACCCTGTTTATTTTCCTAGAGCTAACTGGTTAGTTTTGTTGCCTAAGTCTAACCAAATTCGCCAAACTATCTTCCTCTTTAATGCAGACCTTCATAGGCTGTTCTTCTTCACATTGTAAGCTGATGCTAAATGAGTACCCAGGTGCCGAGGGGATAACTGTTACATTAAAATATGCCAAGAAGGGGTTCCTGGCTGTCAATATGAGTTGAGAGTGAGAATGTGCTGACAGGAGAAGTGTGCGACAGTGATACTGGAGGATGACTTATAAGGCAGGCCTTGGTTTCTAATGACTGATCATCTCATTGAAAAGTGAAGGTGCAATGAGAGTTGACACACCTTCAATCATGCAGAGACTTCTCCACTTCTCCCTCCATCAGCGTGTTATCTGAAACACACTTTAGTTGTCCAATGAACCTGCTCTCTGTGTTTTGCATAGTGTGTAGATAAGTTGATTTATAACTTGGTTTACTATCTGTATAACTGACAAGGAACTCCTTTTCTAGTTTCTGAGAGAGTTTATCTCTCTATGACTATAACATACGTATTCATCTGGGCACACTGTGAGCACACAATTTCTCTTGTTGTTTTTGATAAGTTCAAAGGGGTGTAAAGTAGTTGTAGTGATAGAGAAAGAAAAGAGATGATTGCATAGCTGTGACAGCTTAAAGATTCTCTTTACTTTGGTGATAACTTACCAGAAAGCCTTTGAGATATTTATGCGGTAGCAGTAAAACTAACTGCTGCTTAATAGCCTATAAAGAGGCATTTCATAAAGTATAAACCTTGTTTTTAAGAATCTTTTTGCACAAACAAGTTAACTTATTACACAGTCATGGAACATGTGTAACCTAACAAGCCCTTGTCTCAACAAACCCTCAACAATTAAAGACTGACATCCATTTTTATTTTTTACAGAAACAGAACAAATGATTAAAAAATATTCTATATACCAGCACAGCAGTGTGTTGGATGCAAATACAATGTCATTTTAATAAAATGCAAATTAAATCCCCCAGTTTCTCAGGTATCAAATTTTCCAGAGAAAGATTTTGCAAGTGTAAACCTCACCACCTTTGCATTTACCTCTCCGTTTGTTCCTTTTGACAAACTGAGCTAAATGGGTGTCGGGGACGACCCTTTGTAAACAGGCTGTGGGTCCGGTCAAGGCTGCAGGAGCCTGTCAGAAGAAGGACAGGTTGGGGGAGACGACTGAGGTTGTTTGCCATCAGGTGTGTGTGAAGATATCTCCAAACATTTGGACCCTGGAGATAACAACATGCCAGAGAGGGGGAGTCAGAGAGACAGAGATGAGTGTATTTCCCTGGGACCACCTAAGCCGCCTAATCAAGATATGACTTCGCTGCGCGTGAGTGTGTGTGTATGTGTGAAAGAGAGTGGGAGAGACAGACAGTGTGTGTGTGTCTGTTTCTGTGCCTGAGATAAAAGGCAGCAAATCAGAGGTTTCCCTCATCCTGATCCCTTATAGCAGGCTATGTGCCTGTGAGTGTGTGAGTGAATGTGCATGTCTGTGTGTGTGTGTGTGTCAGACAACTGGGTAGCTGCTCCCAGAGCCCCCATCACATCACCTAGACCATGGAGACCAGCCCTGCACAGGAGTAATGAGCAGTGCGTTGTTGTGTCTATGTCACTCAGAATAAATGTGTGTGTGTGTGTGTGTGTGTATTTCTGTGGGGGCGAGTGATAAGCGTTAGCACTGTGATGTTGCATTAATTGCGTGCAGAGTCTTTGGTTCCCTCTCGCACAGTTAATGAAGACACGACACGTCGCTCATCCCTCTCCGACGCTCTGCTTTGAGTGCCACTGTGGCCTCTGCTGCATTTGAGCACTGTAATTTGGCTTTTAAATGAAATAAATTAGTTATCTGGGAGATCCTAAGGATTACAATTATCATTATTTTTCCCTTAGTGACAAATGCCACGCTGTGATTGGTTAATGGCTTTCTTCTGAGTGGCAGCCATCCTATGGGGTCGTCCAAACTGAGGAAAATGGAAGGGGAGTGAAAGGCGCCAATCTGTACGACTAATGAGGTGCAATTATATTGCTGACTGTCTGTTGACGTGACCCCTCCAAAACCCTTTACACACACGCGTACAAACACACACACACTTACGACAACCCTTGAAAAACGCAAATTTAGTTTGTTAAGTATGTAACATACTGGATACTGTTCAGTTCACATCGATCAGGAAGTTCGATGAACAAATCAGATTATTTGATGTACATAGTCACGAATGTCTTTGAGTTTCTTCCTGTGTGATCACCTTTTTGTATTTACATGTATCTTTTGTGAGGGTAGGAGTAAGAAAAAATAAATACAGGAGCCTTAACAATTTTAACAAACCTAAAAGACTTCCGGCTCATGTGGTTGAGACACAGCGTCTTTGCTTATTTAGGCCTCATTATCGAGCTCATTTTAGGACTTGTGGGATGTAATAATAACAAATAATAGAATAAAAATCTATTTGGTACATATGTTTGGACCAGAAACTTGATCTCTAGCTGGAATATGATTAGTTTGTTTCAGAGTGTCCATGTAAAAGTCATGAACATATAATTTTATTTTTTAACAATTTCTTTTACATAGTAGAATAATTAGCATTTTATATTGTTCTCATGGGAAACAAATCCCACCAATGCATAATGCTGCTATTTGGTCTGATGTATTCTTGCTTATATTCTAATCGTCTGTGCAAACATGCAAAGAGCTCAATTTCTGTCCAAAAACTAGAAAAGGCACAATGGCGGGGAATAGAAAATACCGAAAGATGGAGACACACTTCGGCAGTTTGTTGACAATGACATAAATACGGAATAAAATAAGCGTTGTCTTTTAATGTATTTTTTTTTCCCCTGCATTTTTCTAAACTATTTTTTGTGCAGTTCCAGGTCTGTTTTTTCCTTGTGTCTCCCTTTTCTACAAGTCTGTTTCACATTATACGGTCTTCCATCCTATCACCGTGGATACTTCATGCACGTATGCAGGTAAGATGTCAATTACTGTTTGCACATTAATGGAGACTAGAAGTCTTTATGTTGGTGCTAAAAGCAAAGCTGAAGATCTGCTTGAGCAGAATGCACTTCATGGACAAGGCTTGATTTGTCCTGCAGCTCAAGTCATAGAAAGCCTTCCACTCCTCCCTTTGTCTATTTCTCTGAATGCTTCTCTCATTGTCTTCGACTTCTTTCAGATAATCTCATTTAGACTTCCTCTCTTGGTTTTCAAGCCTCCTTCTCTCTCTCAGCGGAGCTCCCTGCTTCTCTCCCATGGCTCTGTCTTTCTTGCTCTTTCTCACTCACTTCCTCTAAATGCACACGGTATTGATGTTTTTCCCTCCATCATGGCCCCTGTGATGCTTTCTCTCCTTTTAGCTTTCCCCTTTGTCTCCCACCTTTTATTTGTCAAAGGTTCTCTGCAGTGTTTTCTCCCCAGGTACACGCTCTCTCATGCACACAGATGTATAGCTAAACCAGGGGTTTAACTGAGTTTTTGAAGGGTAAGGCCAATACAGATTTTTTTTTGAAAGTGCTGATGGCCAGTATACTGCGTGTATCAACATAGACTATCTATAAAATAAAGATTTCCTTGCTGAACTCATGTGAAAAATGTCATTATAGCCTAAGAGGAAAGCATGCTGTTATTTTTTTTTTTGATTGAAACACAGACAAATATGGTATTTTAAAAATGCCTGAACTGAGTAGTGTTTCTTTTTATTGAAATTTCAACTAGCACTCAGCAAAGAGAAACTATTAAATACAGTTTGGTTCATAATTTGTCGGACAAAGATGTAATTTCTGTAGTTTTGCCACTGTACACCACCACAGTGGATTTTAAATCAGACAATTAACATGTGATTGAAGTACAGACTTTCAACTTTAATTCAAGGGGTTTTACAAAAAAAAAAGTGCATTAATTGTTAAGGAACTACAGTCATTTTAATACACCGTCCCTCATTTTCAGAGCCTCAAAATTAATTGGACAAACTAACAGAATATTAAGTATGAGGACTGTCTTTACTACTTTGATGGAAATCCGTTGCCTGAAGTCTTGAAGCCATGCACATCACCAAATGCTGTTTCCTCCCTCGAGGTGCTCCGCCTGGCCTTTACTGCAGCTGCCTTCAGTTGTTGCTTGTTTGTGGGTCTCTTTGCTTTCAGTTTTGTGTTCAGTAACTGAAGAGCATGCTCTACTGGGCTGAATTCTGCTTGGCCACTCGAAGAATATCTAATTTCTTAGCCTTGGGAAACTCTTGGGATGCTTTTGCAGGTATGCGTTGGGTCATTGTCCATTTGCACTGTGAAGCCAGTCAATCAGTTTTAGAGCATCTGAATCTGAGCAGAGAGTATAACCATGTACACTTCAGAAACCACCCTGTTATGTCTATCTGGAGTCACAACATCAAAAAACACTAGAGACCCGTTTCCACTGGCAGCTATATATGCCCATGTCATAACACTGCCTCCACCATGTTTGACAGATGATGTGCTATGCTTTAGATCATGAGCTGTTTCTATACTCAACTTCTGATATTATGTCTGGTTCATTTATCATGAATAAATAATTAATTTTGAGGCTCTGGGGGACTGTGTATAAAAATCTCTGAAATTCCTAAACATTAATGCACAATTTTTGTAAAAACCCCTTGAAGTAAACCTGAGAGGCTGCACTTCAATCACATATTTACGGTTTGATTTAAAATCTAATGTGTTGGCGTACTTTGTCCAACAAATCATAGAACTAGGTTGTTTTCTTCATTTTGTTAGTCAGACTCTAAATATTGTAAGACATTTGAATTCCTGAAGTTGAGGTCATCAAAGGAAGTCAGAGGCATGGAGTTTAGTTTGTGCTTCATATTAGACGGATTTGTTTGAATGAATTTGAGTGGATTTCTTGGTCCAGTTTACATCATTTGTACATTATACATATTGTGCAGTGGGTACAGCAGGAATTAAAGATAATTAACTATAAATACCCGAATAGGGCAGTGACATCTGCTGGAGATTAATTTATTTTGATAAACAATTCAGGCCATCACAACTTCTTGGTCTGGCTTTTTTTTTTCCTGTTGAAAACATGTTGTCTTAAGTAACCAATGGGTGATGTCATCGTGGCTAGGTCCTTCCTTTAAATACAGGCTATGGTATGTATGCATTTCTGCTACATTGCCAGTGTCCACAAGTCTGCAGAAGAGACCGCACAGTCCTGCACGGTCCATGCTAAAAGCGTAAAGTGGTGCAAGACAAGAGTTCTTTGTTGCATGTCTCCCGACATTTCCTTCCTCCCACTTGGCTAACGACATTATCAATTAAAGACAAAATGGACAGTCCTGTGGATAATCTAAAAGAGCTAAAACCCCTGACATTTACTCTATACCTTCATAGCACACAGACACTCTGCACCTAGAAAGATGTTACTTATTTACAACAGCATGACCAAAATGGATTTGTAGTAGCTAATCGAGGACGCAATATAACCCTCACGCTGAGGGTAAATTTACAGCGACACAGATATTTTGTGGCTGTGATTCAGGTGTAACCTTCATGCTTAATTTCATCATGATATATTGGCTTACCTGTAATAAAGCAGAAACACACACACACTGAAATGCTCAGGCAACCTTTGCACCCTTTCTTTTGACTGTAAAAAGCAGCTGTAATAGAGAGCCATGCGCCATGTCAAGCTGTATTTTACATTTACAAGCATATCTCACAACAAGCCAATCTAAGGTGGTAAGGCCAGATGAGGCTGGCCGTATCACAGCCCATCTAGTCAGCAGTTGCTTGCTTTATAACGTGGCCTGTATCTAAGCAGAAAGGATATTTAGGGAGCAATATAAAGAGAGATAAATGATGGGTGGCAGGGAGGATGGATGAGCTAGGGAGAGATGTAAGGAGAGAAGGCTCATGTATAAAAGAGGCCGTAAAGAGTGGAGAGGTTGGTTTCAGTGTGTTTAAGAGCTTGGCAGAGGAGCAGCTACCGCTACTGCGACTGTGGTTTCTGGGGAATCAATGTCTGTGTGTGCGCGTTTCTGTGTGTATGTGTGTGTGTGTGTGTAATAGGGGGGAAAAGGATCCAGGGTATTTTCCTGGCATTTGATGGACAGCTTAACGCTCAGCTTGTAAAAACAGCAGTGCAAAATGTTCCACGTGCCAAGGGACAGGGGAGGTCACACACACACACATCAGATACACACATGCACAATAAAAGTGAAGTGCAGAGTTGTAGTCTTATTTATTAGGGATCCTGTGGTGTGGGTGAACAGTCACTGGGTAGTAGATCAGCCCAGGGTAAAACCAGATGATGTTTTCTTAACATTTCCCCAGATAATTTCCAACATCTCTCATGTGTAATCACATTTTCAAAATTTCTCTGCAGGGGAGGGCGAGCCTGTTAAAACCGTCGCACCCGTGACCACGTCAGTGTCGATTAGCCTCGCTGATATTTTGTGTACAGCTAATGATCTCAAGTAGTTTGTGCACAACTAATGACAGCAAACTGAGTGACAGAAAAAGGGGCTTTGTCTGCACAGCAGCAGATAGCACTTGGACTTGTCAGATGAGAGAGCTCTCTCACCATTCACCCCCACCTTTTTTTTATTTTTTCCATGTCCCATTGGTATCCTCAAACCTCCAGTTCAGTCCAGTGAACCAATCTGCTGTGTTACAGCCAATGTTGCACAAGTTTTCCTTTTCTCTGCGCCTCCGCTCTCAGTGTCCTCATTCCTATTCCAATCTCAACATGACAATTTTGAACCAGCCTTACAACATTCGGTGTTGTTGCATTTTGTCGGGTGACTGGGCGGTTGAGCAACAATTACAGAAGCTTAACAGCTGGCAGAGATACTGTAGACATGGTGGAAGTTCTGCATTTCCAAAATGAGCAAAAAAATTAAAGTTTTATGCAACATACCGTAAAGGATGAAGTTATAAATGTTGTCAGGGAGTGATCTAAAAGCAGAAATGTTAAATGAATAATTTGTCTGTTTGATTTCAGATATCAGAGCTGACATCTTTGTGGTTTTGGTTGTGGTCCCCACATGGATGGATACAATTGAATAACTCATGACATTTTCAAAAGAGATATTGAATGAACACTGCTGACCTTCTATAAATCCGTTCTTGACTCATATGCTATTAAGATAAAAAAAAAAAAAAAGGAGAACATACACAGCTGTCATTGTGGGAAATCTTATCATGTGATTCGGATCATGTGGTTTTGGGGAGAAACAGTTTAGATTAGAGCTGCATAGAGCTGATTTCAGCAACAGCTATACAGTTTGCTTTACAGTTTGGTAAAGCCATTTGTCATGAGGTTGGCTTCATGTGAGAATAACATGGCATGTACACATATTTATCTTGTACTTAGGATAAAGAGGCTTGATGGCGCACCAACTTTTCATTTAAGTTGTCCAATACAAAAAAACATATAAATTGGTAGGGGCGTTTTACAAGACTGTGATATAGAAACAAACTGTGTCCTGTGTGAGAGCTTTGGTTTCGTGCTTTTCGCTGTTCTCTTACGTTTCAGTCGTGGCTTCGTTAGGCCCTACTCACACACACACACACACACACACACACCTTGTGACTGGTGAGTAACCATCTAGCAACCATTGATCACAAGGGAAAAAAACTTGTTTTCATAAACCAGCTGGCGAATGGTAGCTGACAGTGACTAGGTGAAATGGGTTGCAAAGAAGCATATGGTGCTGCACCAAAAACTCCTTCCAGTTGCTTTGGTCACTAGCCGATTGCTACAGTTGCCCACAGTTTTTGCAAACACTTTGCCACTGCTCTCGAAGCAGCAGTGAAACTGAAAAGTGCGGCACAAGTTGGAATATTAAAATATACCTGTTTATGTTAATCCTTCTTGCTGAAAAATGGCGCCAAAAGATATCAACTGTACAGATAAGAAGCCTTGCGTTATCGAACATTTTAATCTTTCAGGGGTCATCAGTGAGATGTGTCACAATTTTCCTAAATTTTCTATCCAAACTCATATTTAATTGTGTGGATTAGAATGATGAATGGTCAAACAATATAAATATTAACCCGCTGAGGGCTAAGTCATTATCACTGACAACCTGAGCTCTTTTAGTTTTTTTTTTCTTCTTTTTTTTTTTTTTTTTACAAAATAAAGGGTTAGGATCGTCACCTATTATGACCTCAACATCAAAGGATTAACAGCATTTTTTTGTATCACATCAATTTTTATCTCTTTGGCAGGATGTGGAATGATGCCATTTTGAGCTCAGGTGTGAAAAAATGCAACATGTTTTAATGTTTAAGATTTAAATTAAGCATCTCAGAATGACGTAGCGCCTCCGTGTCCTCAAATGTCTAAAAAAAAATCAAACAGGCAGACGTTCGTTTATCCCCACAACAATGATTTTTTTTTTTTTTGTTTGCACACATGGCACATATGTTTAGGGTTGTTTTTTTCAAATAACTGCGTTTTGCTCTGATGGGTAAGTTTGTTGCACTGTTTCAACAAAATGTCCCTGCTGACAGTGTAAGAGTCCAAGAAAAACAACATGCAGACCCTTTGAATATCAAAGCCCATGAGAAACTGTTTTAAATTAACACCTAGAGGATGTTAAATATATACCAGATGACAGTGCTAAAACCACCAGGGCACGATGACGCTTTTAACGTATTGCACTCATCGGGCAGAACGGCTCAGTCTTGTGTGTGTACCAGGACTATGGTGGCAGCTGGCTGTTTTGTTGTGGCTACTCCTCAGGATTACAGAGCTCAGATGTTTTAATATTATAAACAGAGAGCCTTTTATTCCATTAAAAACAAAACCCAAGAAACTTCCTTGATCATCTAAATACTGTTACGGGTCAACCGCTGTCTTGGGGAATAGCTGCAGACACCATGGAAGAGAAGCCATTCCTATTATACTTTTATATGTGTCTGCATGGAGCCTCAGCACACTGTGGTATGTGCTACATTTGAGGGTATTTGTTGTTAAATGTCCTCCCTTAGCACCTCACGATGTTACGGCCATGGTGTTTGGTTTTTATATAGTAAATCTTTGGCTTTTGGTTCCTGTTTTTAGCCAGTATCTTTCCCTGTGTTTCTTAGTGTTTACCTTTTCCCGATTTCTCCTGTGTTTCCCGGTATGTGCCGCCTCTGTTTGTTTATGCATGCTTTTTGTGTTTCATTTATAGTGACTTCCTGTTTTATTTTGGTAATCAGTTTGTCTTGTGCATCTTTCACTTCCTTCCTTTGTCTGTTTGCCTCCAGTGTGATTGTCTGCTCTGCCCTCATTAATCTTACCTGTGTATTTGGGTCCTTTTTGCTGGTGTCTCAGCCGCACTGCTTCCCACCATCATGGAGGTCTTGCTGCTGAACACAATTTACAACATGTCTTCTGTTTGTGGGTTGGCTGATCCCTCTCCTATTCCTGGGATGGCTGTTGTCAATATCTCCCACAGTCACCAGGCCCATGCCTGTTCAAAGGTTGACTGACACCAGGCCGGCTCCTCTTCAGTCCCTAAGTCAGAACCAGCCACTGTCTTACTTGCTCGAAAGTCAGGCGTTCTGGCGTTCTCAGTTCTCCCACCTCTTACGACCCACCTTCGATGCCAGGCTCCTGGCCATCCTGCCGAGGGATTTTGTCTCCAGTGCCAGTCTCCATCCCAGCATCCTCTTCACCACCGCAGCCAGCTCTCCATACTTCTGAGCCCCCCTCCCGAGTGGCCTCGTCTGCCTCCCATGCCTCTTGGCCTTATGGCTTCCCTTGTTTTCCAGCCCCCCAAGGGTGTCTTTCATAACCCTTTGCCTCTCAGACTCGCTGGTCTTAGCTGCTTGGTGTATTCAGTTCTTACTGTGGTCACATGAAAGCAGGCTCTAACTTGACATCTGGTGGATGACTCGCACCACGCTGCTCCATGCCTTCTCAAACAACTGTACATCTTCTGAATATCGATTTTCAATATTTTATACCAAATCCTTCAAAAAGGAGACACTGAGATTTTGTGGTTATTTTCCAAATTGTTGATGTTGTTATGAAAGTTACTTTTCTGTCCATCCCAGCATCAACATGCTGATCGCTGTGACGCAAAGGAAGGGATGATCTTCACCTTTAGCACAACTAGTGCCTCTTTTCACAACCACTGAGAGAACAACCAATCCGTTCTCTCCCCTCTCCTTCCCTCCCTCCATCCATACTAGAGTTACTCATAATGAGGAGTTGCCACTCAAACCGCTTCAAGCGGCACTTATTGCAACACTGTCGAGGTTACAGGACAAGCTACCGTAATGTCTCAGTTGCATTTGGTGAATAAGAGTTTTTAGCAACACAACGGGCAAATCTGGAGGAAAGAGTTTGGGAACAAAGACCGCCTCTGCTGTTGCTCACTATTTGGGCCATATGAAGTGTAGCTTATGAATCGAAACACATGCATTATGCATAATGAACAGAGACCGAAGGGGGAAAAAAACAAGAGACACAGAGGAGACATCTTGTCATCACTAAAGGAGAGCGATGGAAAGATGGACAAAGGAGATGTCCCAAGGGAATATGCACTCATTCTGCATGGCTGCCTATCCGTCACCATGGAAACTGCGTGTGTGTGTGAACATTTGTGTATGTGTGTGCTGGTGACTAACATTGAGCTGTAGGGTGTGTGTTTATTAGGAAGGGTAATAATGTGTAGGTACTGAACGGCAGGCCTCCCACTGCGTTAGCAAGAATACCTTCAAAACTCTCTATGATCACAGTCGACGTCATGTGAGTGTGTGGCTGTGTGCGTGCATGCACAGACAGAGTATGTGGATAGAGAGATCTTATCATTTTAAAGCAGGCCACGGGTCGATGAGTGATCTGCCGTATGGTGTGATTGATGAAGGACTGACTGATGAACACTTGATGAGATGAAAGGGTGAACAGGCATCAGCACGCAAACACTGGCACATGCACGCTCATCAACACACACACTGAAAGACAAAGCCCATGACTGAGGCCTGTATTGTGCGTGTAGGTGTCACACATGTATGCTTACTTGAAGGGACACGAAAACTTACAGAACCAAAGACACATTATGCAAAAACACACACAGGCACTCGAAAACACACCTCAGGAGAAGATAAAGGGACGTTTACAGATGAAATGCTTTCTTTGAGCCAACGGAAACGTGACGTGAATAACACACAGGAGGCTGTGCTACCGTATGCATGCTCCCAAACACACACTTAGGCATACACACATGCAAGTATAGATAGACAAATGAAAATGGACAGATAGGACTCACACAGCAGACTTGTACCAAGCTTCACACATATAATTTATTGTTTTGATGCAACAATTTCCTCCAGGAGAAGGAGGAGACTTTTAACCTGATCCTAATCCCAATCTCTTGGCTAGTGGTTGCTAGGGGCTGCTGGATGACACAAGGTGAACTGCAACAAAAATGTCCTTGTGTTTGCATTGGTTGCAAGCAAATTGCCAAGATAACGAGTTGTCTGCAAATGCTCGCCATTTTACGCTCTGAGCTGTAGTGAAACTTGGAAAAAGTCGTGCCTTACTGCTGTACCAAACACATTTTAAAAGGTGAAACTTTTATTTTGAAGGTGAATGTTCTCCACTTCTAGTTTGCGTTGCACTCTTCAGAGTTTCATTACTGCTTAGCGAGTAGTTGGCGAGTGTTTTGCTGCTAAGCTGCCTTCCATGCAAACTGTGGGTGAATGTGGTAACCTGCTAGCGACCAAAGCAATTGCAAGGAAGATTTTGTTGCAACACAGTATACCTCTTTGTGATGAATTTCACCCTAGCAACTGCCAGCTAAATTCCAGGAACCACTGGAAAACCAGTGCTGGAATGCACACTTGCAACCAGCAGGGGCCACGGGGTCACCGACCGGTCCCTAGGCCTACATGAATGGCTCTTTAGCAATTGATTCCACAGCGATTTCCAGCAAACTCCAGTAACCTGGTCTTTAGACCTGTGTGGCTGACACCTAACACAAGCATAGCCTTACCTTGCTTAACCTTGAAGTTCTCAGGATAACATTTAATGTTTCGTGCTATCATTTACACGCTCATGTGCATGCACACATAGAGACTGGTCAAATAACACACAAGTGTAGAAAAAGAAAAATGCAAGGAAGGTCTTTGTTTTTCTATTACTTTCTCTCACATAGTCACGCATAGGCACACATACACATGAAACTCTGGCTCCTGAGGAGAGTGGCCTGGCTGTGCCAACATGTGGGAGCAGTTACTCTAAAGAGACACTGCCAAGACCACTCTGGGTGGGGCAAACAGCTGCCAGGGGTGCACACACACACACACACACACACAAATCCTAAACCTGCAGCCTTATTCACACACCTACTATGCACTTTCACTACCACATGAACACAAAAACAAATTCTCCATACGACTTCCTCAAACACACACACACACACACACACACATAATTCTCACATAATCCTCCTCAGTCTCCCATTGTCATGCAAACACTCACACACACATACATGCAATACTTTGCTGAGTCAACATGGATAACAAAAAGACCAAAATATAAGCAGGGTTTCCTGGGCCTGTCTTGATTTCTGCTGTCTGATATATAGGAAGCTTAACTGTTCCATTGATTTTGTACTGTATGTTCCTAGTGGTTCGGCTCCGCTCGCTCAGCGTGGTGTCTTAATCTCTCAGGATTGTTGTCAGTTGATGAATTGCCATTTATACAGACAGAGAAGAGCAGATTTCATCTTTGGGGACCATAAGCATGAGTTTTAATATGTAAAATAGGCAGTTCATGAAGGCAGTTGTCTGTTATGACTCTTACTCTGTGTGTATCTTACGAGCTTTCATATTTTTATCATTACATTATTCCATTTAACAATTAAAATATCAATTGTTTATTCATTTTTAGACACTTATCACCATAGTAACTACATCTAGACATATGCATGTTAGGGTTTCTAATAACTACAGAGGCTGTGTGTGGTTTTAATTGCTTTCAAATCTCCCATATGTGTAAACTGCAAAGTAAAAAAAAAAAAAATCCACCCCAAATTGCCTTTCAGATTTTACCAAATATCAGGTGATATTATTTTTGTGTCTCAGTAATTAGAGTTTCTTAAAAAGAGAGAGAAAAAAAAACATTTCCTGGGTTTTCTAAATGTGCTTTTTCTTTCTTGCGTGGGATGAGAATTGCAAACTGATTTCTGTAAGTATCTGCAGGAAGCTTTTCAAACTATACAGCATGGAGAGCCATTTGAATAGAGGAAGCCTTTTGTCAGTTACACATATTACAGCATGTTTGCATGTGTTTTTTACAGGATAGAATAATAATGATGTTAATAATAAAAACCATTAAGAAGGCAGAAGAAGAAGGCAGTCATTCCTCTAAATACAAAGAGGTAACTAGAAGAGCTTCTCTTAAATTCCATCCCATCACCTCTGAACCTCATTAATAAAATAATTCTCTAGGATTAGACCAACTGTAGCACCCCCACAAACTTCAAGTTGAATTAAGAAAATGGATTGAAGGACAACTGCTCTATTTGCTAAAGGCCCCTTTCTCCTGCCCAACATGTAGGCTCACTGGGAAGAATCTGCATTCCCCAAGCAGGTGTGAGTGGTTCCTGGAGGTTGCTGCTAGTCATTTTGAAATCAGTTACTAAAGCCCCAGTCATGTAGGCCTAGACGCCAACCAGTGATCCCTCACCGAGTAACCAGTGGTTGCTAGGGAAAAATGTGTATTCTGCGACTGATTGGTGAGTGGTTGCCGGCAGTTGCTATTGTCAAACTGGTCGCAAAGAAGTGTGCAGTGCTGCATCAAAAACCACCTTGCAACTGCAACCTAGTAGTTGCACTAGTAGTTAGTATGGAAGACAGAGACTTGTCTGCAAACACTTGCAAGCTAGTCCCTAAGCAGTAGAGAAACTGAGAAGAGTACGACTCAAACTGAAAACAGAGAACATTTGCCTTCAAAGTAAAAGCTGGGCCTTTTGAAATATGTCAGTTGCAATGATAAGGTACAACTATTGGCCACTGACTGGTCTCTAAGCATGTGTGATTGAGGTCCAATAATGTGAATCTAGAGTGTATGAATTTTTCCTTGAGTTTTAAAATTAATTTCCATACACAGCTTAAGACTATAGCAATTTTATTAGTGTAAAATTACCTCCCTTAATTCCCCAAATATGCTGAAATATGACATAACAAAGATTCAAAAAGTGGCCTTTTTTTGTACAGAGAAATTATGTATCTGCGTGCATGCTGCACATCAGTGTAAATTGTTACAGTGCTCTTGTGATATGGTATGCATTAAATTTGGAATATTGTTTTTTTTAAAAAAACCTGATGAAATGTTAGGAAATGGGACCCAACTGTTTGTCTGTTGCATTAATTCACATTTCAAGTGGTGATAGAAGCATGTGAGGTGATAAATCCTAGAAACACTGCCACACAGTTCAGGTTTCACTTTAATTTACTGTACGCGTTACACCAGATAGGTGTAATGTTACAGGTATTTTGATGACCCCCGCAGTGTAGCTGACAACACTTAAAGAGGAAAGAACATACAGGGCTGTTTGCTGTTTGCGATATGCGTATATGCGTGTGTGCGTGGGGGTGGGTTTACACCGCTTGTTTTATATAAATATACTGTATATATCTTTTCTCCTGCTGTCGCTGGGGTAGAGTTGGCAGGCTTGGCAATCAAGTGTGCCTCTCTTTCACGAACACACACAGATACATGTAAATTCCCGCCTAGATCACGATCATATCATAAATATCACACGCACATTCCTACACTGCTGCTATCAGGTGTCTGCAGCTCGGGTTGCTGTGTCCACTAAGACTTTACAAGATGTTTGACCTACTCTGATTGTCGGGGCAGGCAGCCGCAAGTCAGCCAAGACTCCTCTAGTATCCCAAATATCAAATACCAGCATCAGTGATAACCGCCAGAACTGCTCTAAGTAATGTACAATGTGTGTGCATGTGTGTGGAGTCTGTCTTAGCTCTGCACGACAGAAGGCAAACTATTACTTTTCCCGCAGCTTAATGGTGAACTCCTATGAATAAGGGCATCATGAAAGGGGTTTGACATTATATCACCCATACTGGCTGTAAAAATCATCCTCATCCTCTGCTCTTCCTCCGTGCCTCACTTCTCTTTTCCCTCTCTTGTCTGTTTTTTTATTGTTATTATTATTAATATTTGAATCCTTCTTCTTTCTACTGCAAGTTGATTAAATTGGTCATTTTAGCTCAGTTATTTCCATCTGAATTTTATTACTTAACTCATGTCAATTGTATGCAAATAAATATTTGCTTTAATCGATTTTGTATTGTACCTTTAGATAAATAAAATGGCTTATTTCCTACACATAAAAATTGGGCATAATTAATTTTTTTTCTTGTTATCTTTACTATTTGGACAAAGAAGAAAAACCCACAACGTATAATTAAACAACTCAGCCTTTAGTGCCACCGTTTTCACACACAATAAGATGAGCATGTGTAAAATATGCTTTTCTCATATACTTCAATCCTTCATGCAGTCTCCCATTAGCAGCTGCATTTTTTAAATTCTTGGACTCTACTGCAGTTTTACATGATTCACAGTTCAAAATAAACTTTATCTTACCGTGGGCCTTGGTGAAGCTCCTCAGTTCTTCCTCATGTAAACAAGACTTTTCTCCTAACTGCCTGCACCTTAAAAACCTTTTGTTTTCAATAAGTTTAATATGAGTGCCAACTATTATAACAGTGTATATCCATCTATCTTCCTACACTTATCCAGTTCAGGGTCACAGAAGGTCTGGAGCCTAAATGTCACAGGGTGAAAGGGAGATTACTCTCTTTCCTCTCAGGTTCTGCCCTGAGTTCTTTCTGGTTCTCCTCCCCATTCCTTGCTGGATTACAAAGAAAGACTCGCCTGGAGAAAAAGTTGCAGTTTCTTACCAGTTGTGAATTCAAAAACATTAATTAAAGATTTGTTTTTTTCTAGGGCAGCCAGCTTTTTCACCAAATGTGACAAATCAGTTTTTGGACTCTCAGAAGGAAACCAGAGAACCCCCAAAGACATGAGGAAGATGGTAAATTCATCACACAGCGACCGGAGCCTGGATTTGAATCCAGGACCTTCATACTGTGAGGTACCAGTGCTAACCACTGCACCACTTTAATGACGACTCAGCTGATCTTTAGATCCCACACTAATTCTTAAAATTATACCTACACAGTATATACTGTTTATTATGATACTTGAACAATGCTTCAGGGTGGCAGCTATAAAATTAATGTCCAATTCTCGAAGGCAGTAATACCAAATCCTGATATTTACTGCTGTAAACCAGTCAAACAATTTTTACTCAAATGTTAAGCTGAAAACATGGCCCTATCATGTGCACTTGGCTGTGGCAATAGAGAAGCAAGTACACGCCTAATGTTTCCCTTTAAATATTCCATGTAATGGGCCAGAGAGTGAACCAAGTCATAAAACTGGGGGAAATGGAACAGTGGACGTTTGTTGGTGTTGTAATGTAGGAGGACATGGACATGACTTCCACACTGCCAAGAATCCATGATTTATGTAAGCCTTCCATCTGTTGCCACAGAATACGTTGCACAACTACAAATGAGTCAGACTGGCTATAGGGACATCTACAATATCACACACACACACACACACGCACACACACGCACATGTTCATACACAGATAGTAAGATGGATCATTGTGACGAGCTCTCTGTGGCTCATATGAACGATGGATGAGGTGATGCAGAGAAGCCGCTGATCTCCTTACTCCCACGCTGAGTGACCTGAATATACCCAAGCTTGCACACACATATAAACCTGTACACACACACACGCACACACACGCGCAGCATACTGCTGCAGCTGACAGCTATTCATTCACTCCAGTGACATGCTCGGGCTATATCTAAATGGAGCGCTTTCTCTGGATTGGACCCGCCCCTCCCCCACCACCTGGCATCACATACACAAACACACACACCAAAACTTCACACACTTGGGTACACACTGCTTTCTGTATCAATCTACCAAAGTTTACTGTTTCCAATTTTTACTGTCTTTGCCCTCATCTACAAACCCACGCCTGAAAAAAGAGATATGCAGTGAAAACAGCCACACCTTTTTATGACACCTTGACCCCTCGCACACACACACAACATTCAGGCACACAAATCAGCTTTCAGCATGTTTGCTCTAACAACGTGAAAGCCCTCTCTCATTAACCCAAAGGGCACCCCCAGCCTCCCATTGTGCCCCTATCTCCTACGGCATTCTGGGTAGAGTAGTTTAACAATGTCAGCCAGATAAGCCCAATGCAAACCTGCTGATAAGGAGTCAAAGACTGCACTTAACATGTGTGTGTTTTGAAGGCGTTGGCTGATTGAGGGGCCGATGAGGAGGATGCAAAAGACCAACAGTAAGCAGAATAGGAGTGTGTGTGTGTGTGTGCGTGTGGTGGGAGTACTGTTTCATATCTTTGTAATAACAAGTCAAACTGCCGAAGCAGCTAAATGCAAAAGACAAAAGGAACGCAAACATGCACACATACCGCTGGCCTGTATTTGAATGTGTGTGTGATGACCAAGGACCATTAGCAAAGTTATTCAGAATAAATGGTGAAACAAGTTGTCGTGTACTGACAAACAAAACAGGCGCTGGCTAAGTTTGAAAATGGAAAAGCAGTGAAGGAGCGGCTGCCATTAAAAAAATGCAGCTCAGAGTAAAATAAAGTCTACAGCCGACGTTCAAGGCAACGTTGCACTGAGGCCATGGGGCAACTGGATTGTAATATGAGGTCAAAGATAAAGGTGGAAGTTTGTAGTAAGCGGCATCACAAAATGTTCAGTGCGATAAAAAGGTGTCAATATGTTGCAGGAAGTCTCGAATAAAGTGCAGCAAATTTGCAAACTTTGGCCTTGGAAGCCCACAGCCTGCAGGGGGATAATCTCAACTGTTCTTGGTTAACACACACACACACACACACACACACACACACACACACACACACACACACACTCACGCACTAGCAGAAAACTCATGCAGTGCAGGAATGCACTGACATAGTTTATTTATAGTAGTTTATAGACTCTCACATGAGCTGCGTGCACACACAAAAATGCACAGACTAAAGGTTGGAAATCTTTGCAAGCTGAAATCAAATATCCTCGCTTTGTTCTCTTAATGGCCCTGTTCCGTTTTTCTATCATTCTGAATACCTGACCCACCTGTAGAGCCGGCGGAGACTTTATCCCGTCGTCTCTCTTGAAACACCCTTAGATACGGTTACCATTTCTCTTCCCATTCTTCCTCCTCTTTTGGCTCCAGCTACAGTTTCAAATTGCTTCCCCCTCTCGCTCGCCTTTATTCTTGCTTTCTTCTGTGGTTCACTTCCTTACAGCAGACAAATGATCAGCACTGATGATCACAGGGAAGTATTCGAGCTCACAGCCAACAGTAAGGAGTGGAAATAAACCACTGATATGCTTTAATTTGTAAGAATTCTTTTTTTTTTAATGAAACACAAAAAGGCAATAAAATTAAGATAAATATTTTTTTTCTTTTTGTACATGAGGAAATATTTAAGTTATATTTCCAAAGGATGACTGAAATTACATAATATATTTTAGTAGGCTATCTCAACCATACAAAGCAGATTCCAGTGGGTCTATAAAAAAAAAACAAAAAAACAAAAGTCGCTTCTGTCAAAATGTGATGTTTAGAACTGAATCCAGTGTTTCTTAAAGAAAATACAGCTTTAAATTTTTTTATCAATTAAAGACCCATAAAAGTAATATTTTAAAATTGAGCTTCACATTAGTTTCCATTTAAAGCTTTTGCTTTGCAGTGTAACAGGAACAATGTTGTTAAAAGTCAGTAAAAAAGGGAAAAAAAAAAAAGGCATTCATGTTCTTCCCCCTGTACATCCGATACACAGTCATCATAGGCTTGCATAAACAAGAACACAATGGTAAAAGAGGAAAACAAGCAAACATATAAACACACACGCACACACACACACACACACACACACACACACACACAGACATTTTTTGGCAAAGCAGGAATAAAAGTGACAAGAAGCATAAGTCATGATTTGATCCTTGTTTTTTGTCTTTCTGTCCCTCTGTATCGTCCGATTGATTGACTCTGATTGTCCTTCACAGTCACGTGATGCCACTGAGACCTCAAGTGCATCAGCTGGGCGGTGTGCAGACAATGTTGCTGCAACAGGGGCCATCATAGCAACGCTGGATGTACACGAGCGGACAACGAGAGGGAACTCTACCAAATACCTCGGTGATTGCAGGGGTCCCGGATTCAGATTTGATTGAATGTCTTTTCTTTTTTTTCCTCCTAATGTGGTGAAGCGTAAACTCACAGGTGCTTTGGTATGTTTCTTTTTGCTGCCAGATAAATATCTACATTTTATAATACAGGCTAGAATAGATACAGGAGATTCTTTTAGGATCACAGAACAGCAGAAAGTCAGCTTGCTTTTTCCAGTATTTGTTTAAAAAAAAAAAAAGCAACAAAAAAACAAAACAACACAAGGAAATGCACATTCTTAACCTAACGGAGTAAAATACGAAGAAAAAAGAAAAGAATTGGACACAAGTAGAAAGAGCTTTTTCTGATTACATTATAAAAACATTTCCCAAATAGCCTTTCTACATATTTACCCTTTGCCTAAAGCAGAGGCTACAACCACAAAGTCATCACATCAGTCATACAGTTTGACCCCAGATCCAAACATCTGATACTGTTCAGTGCATTGAGAGCGAAGGAACCTCTGCTAGAGCCCCCCCACCCCACCCCACCCGCCCACACACCCTAAAAAAATCTAAATAAAATAATCTTCTCTGCAAAAAGAAAACAAGGAATAAGAACAAATATATACTATTTACATCATGTAATCCTTCCCATAATGCTGTACAAAGTGCACGCGCTCTCCCACGCACACGTATGAACGCACACCCAACATGCACGCACAGTTCAAATAAACAATCCAACTACCTGTACATGTGTCTCCGCACCCAAGCAGGAGGATGCAAGAGAGAGAGGTATTGATGTGTATGGCTTGAAAGAGCAAAAAATTTATGTTGTGTTTCAGTTGCAAAGACTGAAAACTGCACGTTATAAGTACTGGGCTGATTAATATTCAGGGGCATACCCATGGTGCGTCATGACGTCGACATCTTTGCTGTATGAGCACACCCGTGCATGACCACATACATACACAGACACACACGCACGCACGCACGCACGCACGCACATACAGTATAAACACACGCTAAAGCACTATTTACTTAGAGCTAATTATATGTCAAACAGGGTCATCGCAGCCACTCTGCAAACACAAATACACACATTTAAACACACAATCCAAACTACAGTGTTTATTGGTCCTGTTGGATATCTTTCAATCTCCGTGTTGTAGTTACACTACCAGTATAAGACCATTAAAACCATCCAAACCAGTGTGGTTTACAGCAAGTCTCTCCTTAGCAGACGGTCTCTGCTGCTCTCTTTGTTTCAGGAAGCCAAGTTTCCATTATGCCTCCAGAAATACTACTCTCCAAAGTGCTCATGTCCTTGGTTTCTGTACTTGTTTTGCAGTTATCTCACCACAATTACAAAACGTTCTGATAAAGTGGTTAAATTTGACGTGGATCAGATTTTTTCCTCTGAACAAACTGGTCTCCTCTACGTACCAGTGTTGCCAGGCATTATCCAGTGGGCTAGCGCATTCTCTTATACAAATCAATACAGAAAGCCCCAATTCTTTGTCTTGATTTGCCTTTGTCCCCCCCCACACACCCTGCTGTCTTATGAAAGACCATCCTGGAAACTCCAGAGATCAGGTCAGTTTTCTGATTTCTCGCTAGCCGGTGGTGCTAGGACACTATAACCATGCCATCTGCGCCGATCAGCTGGCCCGTAGTTGGTTCATAGGTTCCGGCCAGATAGAAGAGGTCATTAGACGTGGTGCCTGGCTTGCGTTCACGCATCAGGTGATCATACTCGGCCTTACTGACCACCTGGCATCGATGGGAAATGGTCTGCACATCGTTCTCATCCTCATGGCTCGACTGATACAAGGCATTCTAGAAGAGAGACGGGAAGAATGATTGATAAAAGTTGTATTTAAATAGATGTGTATATTCTCCTTCACATGCCTCTTTCACTGTGGGTTTTCACGTGAGATAGTTTGAGTTTTTGCAACTGTTGATTCTAAATACCCTGCGTTTTCCTCTTTATCCCAAACAAACCATATCATTGCCAGAAATATAAAATGCACAGTCACATGCAGCAGCGATTATCCTTGAGAAAGAGCCACCGTATGCTGAGTGTTTAGAGATCTGCAAATATTAACACTTTAATGATCTAAGTGGAAGTTCAAGCATCTGGGAGTAGGGAATAAAAAGAAGTAAAAAAGTAGCATTTCTACACAAAAGTGTCACAGTTCATTTGACCATCTCCCTTCCAGAAATTCTGCTTGCACTTCCCTGTCTTTACCTTGCCATCGCGGTGTCTCTTCCCCAGACGAGTCTCCTCTGGGTGGTAGAACCACTTGACCCTGACCACCATACTGGAGCTCCATGACTCCCAGAGGCTCTCCACTCTGCCCACATAGGGCAACTGGGGCCGGCCGGGTGACAGGAACACAGCGCAGTCCCCGACATGCACCGTCTCCTTGCCCCGCACAATGGCCTTGTAAAAAAGCTTGCGGGCTTTACCCTTCAGACCTCTCCTCTGTGAAGGAAAGAACAAATAGCACTCAGTTGATTTATACGGTTTGGAGAGTTTGTTTCACCTCCCGAGCAGACTACAGTGAGGTTCAATACGCTTTTTTTATCAATCCAACACAATCTGTCCAAAAAACAGATTGTGTTGGAGACATGCTTGTTTTTTGTCCAAAAAACAAACAACCGCAGTTCAGTCAAGATCATTTCTTTTTTCAGTCTTCTATATTTGGCATTATGGCTCTGTTACCAGGTGGAGAAAGCAGCAGCAAGGAGGAGGAGAATAAATGGCGTCAGTGATAAAGTCAAAACACAACATGAAAGGAGAAGATGAGGTGGAGATGGGTTCCAAGGTGGCTTGCAGATGCACAACAACTCTAGGTAGGCAAAGGCAACTCTAAATAGCATGCCCTGTATAAGATCTGTCAGGTGGGTATGCAGAAAGGTTTCAACTAAACCATCAGCTGATGTGAGCTGGCTTCAAGCTCAGCTGATCTGCTGTCATTAAGCCCAGCTGCTCTTGAATTCAATGCTATGCTTGATTAACCATCTTTTCAGCTAGCGTAGGAACACATACTTTTAGTGGGTGATTCCCAGCACCTAAAACTGACTTCACTCTGCGAAACATGTGAATTTACAATAACACCAATAATCTACTCTTCTCCAATAAGACAGTCAATGCTTAATCTCAAGCACAAGTTGAGTAACATACCTATATTTCTGCTGCATCTTCTGATTTACTGGCACATACACACCAGAGGGTCAGTTTCTTTTCAAGCTGCACGTCTCGGTCGACAGATGCGGTCGTGTTTACAGAGCAAACATCATGGCATGATGAAAGATGAGAATGGCAGCGGTTGTTCAAAAGGCTTTTTTCTGTTATCTCGGGACCGCGACTTAATAAACTGGATAACAATTTCACAGATTAAGCACACCAACTAAGCTTGATTGCTAATGTGTACAAAGTCTGAAGCAGAATATGCAATGCCCAGATAGATTATATTTGATCATCACATTTACTGTGTGTAATCAAGGTATGACACGGCAGAAACTGGAGCAACAATCAGTAACCCTACTTAAATCCAAGGACTTAAGTAAGGTTACTGATATCCAACAATTGTTACAAGACCCTGTTAGTCAATGATTGCTATTTGGCCTGCAATCAGTTACATTTGGTGGTGTGACTCTGGCCTTTCATTTGCGTACATATGCAAGGTCAAAATGCGGGAAGAGCAGCTGTAAGAGCACCCACAGAACTGAGCAACCATCGGTGACAACAGGCATGACGTTGCAGTCAGAAACACCATGAACAACATGAAATATAGGAGCCCGGGTGGAGGTGGGTTGCCAAGCTATTTGCACAGCAAGTGCACGTAGGATGCAGACATGCGTGACCTTAGCCATCAACTTATGTTAGTTGGCACTGAGATCAGCTGAATTTCTAAAACCATATAAGCAAGATAATATAGTTGCATTAAGAAGAAAGAAATAGAGTTAGGAGAACATAATGGGGGGGGGGTATGAGAAATCAAAGCTCCTCCCAAATTCTTTAGAGAAGAGTGCCAAAAACTGGGTACACAATAAACTACACAAAAAAAACACTAATTACTCACCAACAGCCATCTCTCAAACCAGGTCTGAAATACTGTAAAAACTGTTGTATAATGCAACACAAATTGTCTTACCTGTGTGGGATTGCCAGACCATTTCCAGACCTGGCGTCCAGGCAGTAGGGGACCCATGCTGGACAGAGGCTCGGGTGAAGACATCCTCTGCTTCTTAGCTGTTGTTGGGTCCTTAGAGGCAGGATTCAGCTGCTGGCGCACAGCACAACTTTGGTTCTGATGGTGGGTGCTGGGGCCTTCTTTCCTCTTTAGCTGGGTCCTAGCTGTGCTGCTGCTGTTACTCATCATTCCTTTCGATACATATTCCTTCCTGTCTTCTGCTCTGTCTGTTCTGATCTTTGAACTTGCAACGGCCATGCTGGCTTTGGCCACATAGCCGTGTGCTGGAGCTGAAGAAGACGGAGAGGAGTTGGAGGTGGCAAGATCAGGGCTCAGGAGATCCGAATTCATGCTCTGTCTGTGCTTTTGTTTGTCCTGCTGGAGCAGTGCGCGGCGCAGCAGCACAGAGGAGGACTCTTCGTCAGAAGAGTAGGAGGAATCGTTGTCCGAGGAACAGAGGGACGAAGAGGAGATGGAGCCGGAGGAGGAAGAAGAAGAGGAAGATGACGAGAAGCAGATGGAGTGACGAGACAGAAAACGACCACCCCGATGGGATGAGACGGCTCTCCTTCGTGTTTCGGGGTCTTGACCATCATCCTCATCATCCTCATCCAACTCAGAGTAAGAGCTTGGACAGTCACTCGGGTAGTCCAAATTGTAATCTCCACCTTGAACTCCAAGACCAGCTGAGAGAAGATCCTTTCTCAGATGTGGAACACCCTTTACAAGAGCTTTAGAGCGGGCCCCGGTACCATCTCTTTCCCCTCCTCCCTTCTTGCCATCTTTCACCAGCAGGGAAGGTTGAATGTATCGCAGCGGTGCCCCTGTGGAGGCATGGCTCTTTCCTATTCTCGCTCCAGTCCCCCCAAGTCTAAGCAAGGCTTTGCCATTCTTTGTTTTAGGAGAAGTCACTCCTTCATGGTCTAACTTCACGAGGAAGTGTTTTCTGTCACGTTCACTGACTGGCTTCCGGCTCCCAGCTGTCATAACCGTGGCGACAGCGGAGGAGCAAGAAGAAGACGAGGAGTCTCGGAGCCCCATGGAGGCTACTGTGCTAACTGGTCGCCCAGATCCAGAATTTCCACTACTTCCAAAAGTAGAGTAGCCATTAGCAATGCTACTGAATGAGTCCACTTCAAAAGGAGAGCCAAAGATGCCTTTAACAGCGGTTGGTGAAGCCAAAGAGTGAGAGGAAGGCCGATGAAATAACCCCAAGTCTTGCTCTCGCATCTTTTTCTGGGTCTTACGGGACGTCCCATTGAAAAGAAAGAAATCCACCGGTGGTCTCTTCCTGGGAATGCACCAGTTCAGCACGGAAGAGTTGCCTTTTGTTATGGGGTCTGTCACTGATGTCGGTGTACTGGCAGGCTTAGGCACCGAATGTATTTTCTTCGGTCTGCCAACTGAAAAAAAAAAAGCCAGCACCAGAGCGGAATTACTTTCAATAGAAAATTACAGGTCTAATGAGGAATCTGTGATTAATTTAGGAAGTGAGAGCTTTAGTCAAACTTAATATCTCTACATCCTTCATCTTCACCTGTCCAGGTAGGTTTCATCATATCCATTATTCAGACTACGAGAAACCTGGTAAACCTGTCTCTCCTCCCAGTTTTACTGTCACTCTGACTTTGAGATGAGTTACATGTTTGTTGCTTAACTTTACAAAGCATGCTGATGACACTTAATAAAATTTCAAATAATGTTTACACTTAGGCAGAGTGATAGGCGGCAAACTAGGAAAGTAAATTTATGAGTCTTTGGGTATTAAACCTGCACTCTGTGCAGACTGTCCTAAGCACATTAATTAACAGTACAATAGTATGGCAAGTGTTGTTGGAAAAGTGATAAACAGTGAATAGAAGGGAAGAGTGCCTACTTCTCAGCAGTGCTCCGCATGTTTCCTTCTCTCCTACCTGGTCTTTTTTCCTGAGGCTTTCCTTCGGACTCGTTGGCTTGTTTCTCTGCATCTTTCTTCTCCTGAGTAGAGCTTCGCCGACCTCGCCGACCAGGAGAGATCAGAAGTGCCGGAGAGGGTTCAGCACCTGACAGAAAAGAGTTGATTTGGGATTTATTTCTTAATTACTTATGCACTACCTCTGTCCTTCCATCACTCCCATCATCAGAGCCACACTCACAGCGAATTTGGTATCCGGGGGGCAGAAGCCTGATGTTCACAAGGGAGATCCTTCCTCTGTCTCCATCATCGAACTCAACCATCACACTGCCCTCCTTCTCCTCCTCACCTGGACCTCCTGATGCCCAACACAGTACAGAGGGCATGAGTCGCTGGGAAGATTAGTTTTTGTGTGTGGACTGAAGCGACTGGCACATCTAACTCACCTCGGTGGACATAGCCAGGGTAGAGGCAGCGGGAGCGCTCGCTCCAGTAGGCACACACTCGCGTCCCTGCTGTTAGGATGGCCTCGGTCTGGGGTCGCACATCCAGCACCTGGAAAAAAAAAAACAGATTTGCAAAACTTTTCAGATAAAGGCAACGCAATTAACCGCCACAATACCGCAAATGTTACAACGTCACTTACTGCTTCCTGTAGCAGCTGCTCCAGCGAGTATATCCTGGGGCGATTCCCGCGTTCTCCTTCAATGACAACACTAAATCTAAGAGGGGGGGGGGTGAATGAATAAAACCAAACCAAACTGTAATTTTTAAATTATGAGTTACAATTTTTGCTGTTTTTACAGTTTTTACTGTTACATTTCAAATCTGTCTTCTGGGGGGGGGGGGATGAAAATGAGGGTTTTGTCCAACAGCTTTGAAGTCATCTCAGCTTTTTGTTTGTCAGGATTCTCACAGCTGCCGGGCATTTAACTAAGCAGGGTTTTCAAATATTTTGAAAATCAGACAACAATCATGCTGCAAAATGCCTTTGTAGTAATAAACTCCCCAATTTTCCCCTCCCCCAAAAATACTAAAGATTTTGTGATTAATAAATAATTTATCAACCCCTCGAATAAAGCCGCATTGATGAGGCGGCCCATGTCTGTTAAAAAAAAAAAAGAGGTGGAAATCCCTGTAGTGTTTTTATAGATTTTGTATCTGGGCCAGCAGGGAAGTGCGGTCTTACATATCAGGCAGGTCCAGAGTTTGGACACAGGCGGCATACAGCAGCTCATCCTCCTTGGAGATCAGGATCTTCAGTCCATCTACCAACATCTCTTTACTTAACACACAGTTTGGCAGGGCTATGGAGGGAGGGGAGAGCAGAAAGGTGAATCAATCCAGAAGTGAAAAGGTGAGATATACATAATTTGTGTCAGTTGCTGTGTGAAGTGAGGGGGAGGGACAGAACATTTGTGTGTGAAAAGAATACATGCTTTGAAAACCCGTGTTTCTGTGTAATCATACGTTAGAAGTCCATGTTTACGCTCACCAGGTATTCTGGAAGGCATGTTGGGAGGAAGATGGACCAGCAGCTTTTTTGCCTCCTCCTCTTCGTCCTCCTCTCCCTCAGAGAAGCTGCTCTCCTCATCTAAGCGAAAGCCGTCGTCCGCTGCAAAGCTCTGCAGAAGTCTGCTCACAGCATAACCCTTTTCCTAAAAGAGAAACAGGACATGGCATCAGCGGTCAGAAAGCAGGATGTGGTGTCACTTCGCCATATGCACAAACTAATCATCGGTACACAGGGGCTGCAGAGGACTGACAAAAGTAACAAGTTTCAGTCTGATGTAACTGATGTGGTGAATACATCAGTGGAATGTAACCGCAGGTTCCAGTGTCTCTTGTAATGCAATACTTTAATTAAGCCTCGAGGTTATTGTTGGTCTTTTTTTGTGTTTCTTTGTTTTTTTTCTGCTTCTTTTTTTTTTTTTCTTTTTGGGTGGTGTGGGGGTGGGGGTGGTGTGGTTTGCATTTGCCATTGTTTGCTTGAAGGTGCACTTGAGGTGGACATTCTCACCATCACATGCATAAACAAACACGCACCAGATACTACCCATCTCCAGACCGGTTTAGGCTAGTTTATCCAAAGATGACAGATGACTAATGAAGAGAAGTCAGCTCGCCCAACAGGTTTCTGCTTGTATTTAGCCTTTCCAAAGAAGAAGAGTTCATGATATTCAGTGTCAGTGTGTGTGTGTGTGTGTGTGTGTGTTTGTGCATGTGTTAAGTTTTCCACATCAAGAGACCATATATTTGTCGACAGGAGTTTCATCACCAGAGGGCATGGGTGACTATTTCCCTTTAATGCCGGTGATGTGTGTGTGTGTGTGTGTGTGTGTGTGAGTGTGTGTGCCAGCATGCATGGGTGTGTGTAGCGTTAAGGCCAGTGATTATCTTTATATTTCTCTGTTTGGTTTGGAGTTATGTGTTTTTGGGCATTCCCTTGCAATGACTCAAAGACTAAAGCAACCTGAGGGCATCTCACATTAAAGCGAATGCGGGTGTCTCGCCAACTGCTGCTTGCACAGATAAAGCAAAGCCAGTGCTTTGTTAGCCAGCACGCCTGCAAACATACACCTATAACGAGAGCAAACGATACATTTGACAAAGTGACTGATTTATAGCTGATGTTAAGCATCTACCCATACGGGAGCAGGAGCGATTGGTAGCTGCTGTCAGCGTTAATCTACAGGATTTTCAGACTTCCTTGCAGGGTGTGGCTCACACCTAAATGAGCAAGGAGTGAACTTGTGGCAAGGGCTTTTCCTAATTCCTCCAAGCATCTCTTTCTCAGCTTTGCTTTGCATGCAACAGGAGGCCAAAGGGAGTAGCCTTCTCTGAGTCATCTTTGCTTTTACTCACAGTAACCCCTTCCCCTTCCTTTTTGTTTCTAAAAAAAAACGTCTTTAATTGCTCAGTTTAAGAAAAAACAAAACAACACAACTTGCTTACAGCTCTGTCTTACAGTGACACTCCACGCTTCTAAAACTGGCAATTGTATCTCACCTTTCCCTTCTTAATTTCTATTTTTGTGTGTGACTGATCAGTTGGAAAAAAAATAACTGCAGAGCACATAAAGCGTTTAGTTGTACTGCTCACTGGGCATAATATTAACTCCAAATATTGTAAGGTTTATTTCTAAGTGTGGTTCTTATTCTTTGCAAAAGAGCAAATGATAAATGTTATCAGCAACAGTCATGCAAAGAAAATAATAAAACGTTTGTGAAGTGCTGTTTTTCGGTCTCTCTTCTCTGATCATTTACACAGAGGTGCACAGGTGAAACCCAAGGTGCGAATGTCAGTTTACACATCGCTATCTAATCTCTCACCTTTCCACGAAAGCCCTGTCCTGCAGAGGCCTTCTTCTCCTCTTCCTTGCTGATCCTCCTTGCCTCAGTCAGAGCTCTGTGGCTTTCGTAGCTGTCTCCAAAGCTGCAGCCCACTGGCAGCACACCCCAGCTGAGCGGAGATGCTCTGTTGGTGCCCAGGTGATCTGGCCGACCCCTCTCTGCGTTGGCGAGGCTTGGCCTCATGGGCACTCTCCTTTGGTCTGTACTGGGTAAGCTCCCCATGCCTAAGGGTGAAGGAGAAATCTCATGTAAATTAAAGATAAAATGTAAAAACTGTGAGATGACTTTGATATGACAAGAGGTTTTGGCTCTTTGTGACAAAGGAAAAACTGTATAAACACAGAAACATGAGTATGGAGGGGAGAGAGGAGAATACAACATGCAAAACAGGTTGTAAATCTTCAGCTTCAGCTGTTAGGGCTTCTGAAGGGAAAATATTCTCCTGGATTAAGGAGCAACATTACAATTTGCATGACAATTAATACCCAAAAACTAATTAAGTGAAAGGTCCAACCTGTTGACTCATGAGGGGAAAGTTACTGTCAGTTATTGCTGTTGCTGTCATAACGTGCTATAATCTTGTGTGTGCCTTTTCGTTAATGCAGCTGCACGCAATTCAGATGGGTCCCATGATATGTAAATGTTACTACGCCTGAGCCTGCGTAGTGTCTATTCAAGGAATTTTTTATGGAAAAGTGGCCATTCAGAAATAAACACAACTAGTTCAGACAAAGGACGGGAAGAAATCTGTCTCCTGCAAATCTAAAGATATGTATAAACATCTCACCAGGAGGTCCTGGTCTCTTACTCCTGGCTTTCTGGTTTGTTTGTAGCTTGGAGGACTGTGATGAAAAAGATATGCTCCCAGCAGGGTTTGCAGGAGCCTCTTTAGAGGATGAGCTAATCTTGATGTCATCGGCTCCATCTTCGCTGTCATAGCTGGCGTCTTCCTCTGTGAAATCACAACATCAGTATGATAGTCAGAGCGCTTCGAGTCATTTATATGTAAACTCTTATAACAGCCAAGGACTCATTCGACGGGATGTATTGACAGCAAGCTTTCGAGATTCCTTAGCATTTGGAACGATTCACAAGCCTGCCGCTAAACGCGCCCATGGTTAAACGCCAAGCAAGTAACATTTCTCAGAGGGTTTATAAAGTGGGGAAAAAAATTTTCACATAGCGAGCAAACATGAGCAAGCATTCTTTAATGGCTAAACAATAATGCACGGCTTGTTACTTAACTGCAGTGACAGGGAGCAAATGTTGACATGCATACAGTGCTGCGTGCGCACACAGACACACACACACACACACACAGATTGTTAATGGCAGCTGTGTGTCACTGGCTGGAGGGGTCGGGTCGGGTGTTGACACATCTGACACGCTTGTCACTTACACGGCATTCTCTTCAACACTTTGCCTGACACACACACACACACACACACAAACACTGGCGAGCACACATGCACACACACTCGCTGAACCACTAATTCTTGGTGCCAGTAAGGCCACAGGGTCAGTGAAATTCGAGTCTTTTCGTCAGCAATACGCAACTGAACGAAAGCAAGGTTATAACCATTGTCCTGAACACTTCACAGTAACAGCATAAAAAATTAGAAATGAAAAAAATGTGCCGGCATATGAAACTCTCTTCAATCTTCAATTTATGTTTAATTATTTGGAGACAGCACTTGGCGTTGATTTCATATCCTGAACACATTACGAGTTTAATAACCAAACTCTTTTGTAAAGCTCTGCCAAACAGGACAATAACAGGAAGATCTTTAAAAAGAACTGTTCGCTGTTTTTAATTATGAGTTTCCATGTTTTCCAAGCAAAATGATGGCAGAGGAGAAGATACTCTCCCAAACTGCCAATCTGCAGAAGACTGACACAAATCTAGAGATTATGGTTTTTCAGCCAGCAATACGCAATCGTTAAGAGACGACATAACCAACCAAGTAGATGGCATAACACCTCCACTTATTGCTACCTTCTTACTGACAGTCCCAGATGTGAGCCCATGCCCTCTTGTGTGTGTATGTGAAAATATTAAAGAGACAAAGAGTGTGGTCTTTTATTTTACTGTGAGTTTATATATGACCTATTTCTAAATGTGTGTGTGTATGCATGTGCATGTAACTGCCTAACTGCATGTATGTGTGAGTGTATGCACATGCAACTGTGTAAAGCCATAAGCTTAATTGCATGTCAGGGATCAGACAGCTTCTATATGTACAACTCTTCTGCTAGCGCACACACACACACACACACACACACACACACACACTGAAGAACAGCATCTAACTTTCATGTGTTTGTTTGGACATATTCACCACCTTCTGATTAATTTATGAATTTTCTCAAAGATGGAGGCTGTGCTCAATCTCAGGTTTTAAAGCTTCAGGTTTTCCTTGCTGTCTCGCCCTCACCCCCTCTCTTTTATGTTTGTCTGTTTTTGTCAGTTTAAAATATACTGAGGAATACATTTAGTCTTAATAGTTATTGGGAAGAAATCTATTTGTAATATACATAAACACATACGTGAGCAATACGTAACTGAACGAGAACCTATACATAACAGTACCATGTATTGCTT